>DWRD01000086.1:0-10730 GCA_022318305.1 Gerosis bhagava
CCTGCACCTGGCATGTTAAAACGCGTCGTTTCTAACGAGGCACATTAGAAATTGCCAAAGGTTTCCCATTGGAAGGGTCTGTAACAAAAACAATGGATTTAGTTTTACTATCTAGTTTAGCTCTATAAATAGAACCAACCTGGTAAGCATCAAGAGCTATTAATTGTATGGTTTCATCATGTTTTTCGAGTAGCCATGTTTTGTTATCAGCAGCATTTGCCACCCTCAAGTCCATTGTTACTACAGGATTGTTGTTTATGAAAACTCCGCTTTGCTTCATTGATAAAATTGTAACATAAACATCATCTCCCTGTTCCATTATACTGTGCTCTCTCTGTTGTGAATTTTTCACTATTCTATTTGCGAAATAAAAACACACAAAAATAATTAAAAACGTCAATACTGCATTTATAACCCAAGAGATAGACATATAATCCTCTGACTACATTAACATATGAAGTGCAAATAATGCGGTTCTTAGACTGCCGCTGTCAACCCGAGCCCCTTCGACTCGTTGAGCATTGATAACGGTACGACCAAATGTCATTCCTTGATGTGAAATATTTATTCCTGTTGCTGCATAGCTAACACCCTTAAAGGCGACACTTCCTGTTGAAATTGTAACATATTGGCCGATGAAATCCATTGCATTTTGGGCAAAGCTTTTCTTTTCTACATCGTTATGTTCAAAAACGGGAGAGTCAATAAAAACTTTTGTTTTGCTTTTTATTACTATTTCTTCTGGTGATTCAATCTTCACTTTTCCTGTAACGGTTTGCATCCAGGCGCCATCTATATCTACATTAACTTTCCCCTGAATATTTTGTTTTTGCCCTCCAGATTTTATAGTGAATACATCTCCGTTACCAATTGTCGTTTCTTTTTTCCCATTGATATGAATGGTTTCATTGGCGAGAACTTCCTCATTGTTATTCCCATCCAGAGTTAGCTCGCGATCACCTTTAATTTTTCGGATGTCACCTCCATTTTGTATATCTGTTTTTCGACCGTTTTTAATTATAGTTTCTTCACCATTATTATATTCTTGCAGCTCTAGATCTTCTACCTTAGTTGTTCTTTTCTTCTGATAATGAAAGGATGAATCACCAACGACAGTATCACTTTGCTCTTTTCCTATTGTGGTAGTACGGCAACCATCAATAGTTACATGTTTATCATTCTCTACCGAGATCTTCATATCTTTCTCTGAATGCATCTCGACGGATTCATTGCCCGGATTATCTTCGAAGAACAAGAAACTGCTGTTATCAATATTCCCATCCTTACTCCGCGTCATAAAGCCCATCCGGGTGGCGTCGCCGGGGAGATCCCATGGCGGCATGCTGGCTTCATTATACACACGTCCGGTGACGATCGGGCGGTCAGGATCGCCGTTGATAAAATCAATGACCACTTCATCGCCGACGCGGGGAATTTGCACTCCGCCAAAGCCCTGGCCTGCCCAGGCGCTCGACACGCGAACCCAGCATGAGCTGGTGTCATCGCCTTTGGCGTGGCGGTCCCAGTGAAACTTCACTTTGATGCGTCCATACCTGTCGGTCCAGATGCTTTCCCCTTCAGGCCCGACAACTTTCGCCGTCTGCGGGCCATAGGTGCGCGGCCAGTCGGTTACCTGCGCCGGGCGATAGACTACCGAAGAGGGGATCACTCTAAAATGGATTTGGTGCGAGATATCGCTATTACCGCCGCTGGCGTAGCTGTTCTCTTCAAACAAGTAATCTGCGGAGGTCGTCAAATATTCGCCGTTATCGCTAAAGAATGGCGCATTGGTTAGGGTAAACGTTGCGCCGGGAGCGATGCCCACCGCGGTGGCGGACGC
Source organism: Gerosis bhagava (assembly GCA_022318305.1). NCBI lineage: Eukaryota > Metazoa > Arthropoda > Insecta > Lepidoptera > Hesperiidae > Gerosis > Gerosis bhagava. The sequence continues at coordinate 1,841 of DWRD01000086.1, forward strand.
CTGAATTTGCTGATGTTCTACCTGCCAGCGCTCCTGGCGGATACGGGCGTAGAATTCACCGTGTCCGTGATCGACAAACCGCCCCGGCCAGTCGTACACGTCGATACTGCCCGGAGAGGGCGATGCCGGGTTCTGCCGCGCCTGAAACAGCCAGGCGTTAGGTTTACGGAAATCATAGTCATCGAGGCTGTAAATCCCCGGCGTCACGCTATCTTCCAGCGCCCACTGACCGATCCCCTCTTCAGTGGTAATACCGCCCGATGCCGTCTGGTGGTAGGGAATGGTTTCATAGCCGCTTACCGGTTGATGCTGGGTGGCTGAATCGGTCAGAACCAGCGTATGTTTACCCGCCTCGTGACGGAAATGGTAGGCAATCCCCTCCAGCTCCATCAGGCGGCTGATAAAGGCGAAACTACTTTCCTGATACTGGACGCAGTAATCCCAGACGCGGTAACTGCCGTTCAGCTTATCCTCAACGTTGACCTGATATTCGCTCAGCAACGTATTGATGATCTGCGGTACCGTCTGCCCCTGGAATATACGCAGGTTGCGGTCGCGTTTCATCGGCCATAAGTCGGGTTCAACCATCAGTTGGTAAGCGGCGTAGCGGATACCGCTCAGTTCAACGGCGCTCACCGCCACGCGGGTAATTTTACCGTTGAAATAACGCGAACTCAGCGCGTTTTGCGTCGGAATGGTCACGGTGACCGGCTGGCCAAGCAGCTTGCTGCGATCCAGACGCGCATCGCTGCCAAGCAGCGTTAAGCTGAGCTCGAACATTTCCGACATGGCTTCATGTCCGCTGAGTTTCCAGAAAAGCAGCCCCTCAACGGGGAGCTGAACGGTGATCCTGTTAGACATAATATTATTCCATTCAGGGGGATACAGTTTGTGCAGCGCTAGCTGCGCGTTAACAGTGGGTTCGGCAGATCGACCAGCACCTGTTGCGGGTCAAGGCGCAAGTAGCGTAACGGAATCGGCTTTCCAGGTTGAAAGTTTTGGATACGCGTAATATCAATAACGATATCCCGCTGACCGGTCAGCAATTCACCTTTTTCGTTAACGTAATTAAAATCGACGCTAATATTAATAAACCCGGAATTACCGCCCGAGCGGCTTCTCACATTTGTGATGGTGCCAGATACCGCAACGCCATCATTGTGAATAGCCGCTTTGAGTTTTTTATTTTTCGCATCGCGAATCAGCAATGACGCAAAAATATAAATAAACAGTAGGACCACGGCCAGAACGATTACGTTAGTAAAAATACTCATCTTCCACTCGTCAGTTTTGGCTTATCGTTAATATCTCTTACAAACACAATGGTGTTATCTTTTGGATCTAGTTTTGCCTCATAAGTCACTCCGACCTGCCAGGCATCGAGGGTAATTAGCAAAACCGTTTCCTGGTGCTTTTCCACAAGCCACGTTTTTCCATGATTTAAATCCTGTACCCGCAGATCCATATCAATGACAGGATTGTTGTTGATAAATAATCCGGTTTGCCGCATTGCGAGTATCGTAACCTGGATATCGTTCCCGTTTTCGATAATCCGCTGCTCTCGCCGTTTCGAGTTTTTTACTATGCGGTTGGCAAGGTAAAAGCCGATGAAAATAATAACAAACGTCAATACTGCGTTGATAATCCAGCCTGGGGTCATTAAACACTCCTTGTTGATCAGTGATATCTCGCTAAATGATTATCCCACCCGCCGTGCATTGCTGGCGGGTGGATTTCGCTCTCAATTGCGCCATCTAGCTCGATGGATTAATAAGCCAGGTTCCCGGTTTGGCGATCTCCAGCGTCTGCTCGCGGGTTTGTCCATTACCCTGCAGGGTAATTTCATAATGTCCCGGCGCCAGTTTCAGCGAGGCGAAGCCGTTCGTGGCCGGTTGCGTATTATGAGGTTCACCATTGAGTTTAAGCTTTTCCCCTTCCCGCATGCGCACGTAAACCTGAGCAACAGGCGCCGCCGCGGCGGCAGGTTTACTTTCTTTAACGGCAACGGGCGGAGCGGGCTGCGCGTTAGCGGTCTGCGTTGTTACCGGCGGCGTAACCGCCGCTGGCGGCTGGGTGCTGGCGCTCTGTGCTGGTTGCGCCTCGCTGCTGCCGCCGCTGAACAGCATACCGCCGGCAATAATGCCGACCAGTACGCCTGCGGCGACCATCCCCGGAACCTTATAGCGCCGCCAGTCTGTCGCGGCCGGCGCCTGTTCTTCCTCTTCGACCAGCGCCAGCATGGTGCCGGTTTTTTTAACCGACAAGACGTCATCGATACTGGACACCGGCATTTCAATCAGCTCGGCAAACGCGTCAATTGACTGGGGACGATCCTCCACCCGCAGCGCCAGAGCTTTATCCACCGCCTGTAGCAGCGGCAGCGAGTAACCTGCCGGCTTCAGTTCCGCCAGCGGCTGATAGTTGTCCTGAATACTCCGCACCACGCTCACCGGCGGCGGTGAACCCACGATCAGCGTATGCAGCACCGCGCCGACGGCATAAATATCGGTCCAGGCGCCCTGTTCGCTGTCATTATCGTCGGTATACTGCTCGATAGGAGCATACCCCGGACGCAGCATGGTTTCGGTTTCGTCGGACAGATTACCGATGGTCCGGCGCGCCGAACCGAAATCGAGTAGCACTGGCAGGCCGTTATCCTGGATCTGGATATTTTCCGGTGAGATATCACGATGCAAATAGCCGGCGTCGTGAATGGTTTTAATGGCGCCGAATAGCATCGGCAGCATCCGGCGGATCCATGCCTCATCGATGAGGTTTGGCTGCTGTTCGCGCAGGCGGCTCAAAGTGGTGCCGCTATAAAACAGCGTGCCCATATAGGCGGTGTCGTTCTGAACCCAAAAGCGCAGCACGTGCAGCAAGTTGGGATGATTAAAGCGCGCCAGCAGCCGCGCCTCCTGGATAAAGCTGTTTAATCCAGCGGAGAACGCTTTGCTAAAGCGCTCGCTACGCAGTACCAGGGTCATATCTTCGTTACGTACCGCCAGCGATGAAGGCATAAACTCTTTAATCGCGATGGTACGTTCCAGCTGATGGTCCCAGGCGCGATACACAATGCCGAAACCGCCGCCGCCAATCACTTCCTTTATTTCAAATTCGTTAAAACGATACCCGACCGGCAGCGCGTTCAGGACAGTCCGATTGTTTTCGTGATCCGTCATCTTAAGACTCACTTTCTGATGGTGTTACGCGGCAAACTGACAATGAAACTCGCCTTGCGCATAGCTGATGCGCAGTTGCGTAAACTGCTCATCGTTACGGTTGGCGGTTAACAGAATTTGGCTCATCTGCGGCAGCAGCGTGTTGGTCAGAATCGCATCGACCATACGCCCGCCGGATTCCACTTCGGTACAACGCTGAACCACCTGCTCGACGACGCTGTCGTCAATCTCGCAGACGATGTTGTGATTCTCCTGCAGACGGCGCTGAATACGCGCCAGCTGCAGGCGCACGATTTGCCCCAGCATCGCATCGCTCAGCGGATAGTACGGCACCACCAGCAGGCGGCCGAGCAGCGCTGGCGGGAAGACCTGTAACAGCGGCTGACGCAGCGCGCCGCTCAGCGCTTCCGGCTCGGGCATCAGATCCGGGTCGGCACACATGGCGCTAATCAGCTCGGTACCGACGTTGGACGTTAAGATAATGATTGTGTTGCGGAAATCGATATGGCGGCCTTCACCGTCTTCCATCCAGCCTTTATCAAACACCTGGAAGAAGATTTCGTGCACGTCCGGATGCGCCTTCTCGATTTCATCCAGCAGCACCACGCTATACGGGCGGCGTCGTACCGCTTCAGTCAGCACCCCGCCTTCGCCGTAACCCACATAACCCGGCGGCGCGCCCTTCAGGGTCGAGACGGTATGCGCCTCCTGGAACTCACTCATGTTGATGGTGATAACGTTCTGTTCGCCGCCGTACAGCGCTTCCGCCAGCGCCAGCGCGGTTTCGGTTTTACCTACGCCGGATGGACCGCATAGCATAAAGACGCCGACCGGCTTATTGGGGTCGTCGAGCCGCGCGCGTGACGTGCGCACACGTTTGGCGATCAGATCCAGCCCGTGGCGTTGGCCAATCACTCGCTGGTTGAGCGTGTCGACCAGGCTCAGTACGGCGTCAATCTCATTTTTGACCATCCGCCCCAACGGAATGCCGGTCCAGTCAGCGACCACCGCCGCCACCACGTTCTCATCTACCGCCGCGAACAGCAGCGGCATCTCACCCTGCAGGGTTTTTAGCGCCAGCTGTTTTTCATTAAGCGTCTGGCGCAGCGCCGGCTGGGCGTCGTCATCGGCCTCCTGCAATTGCGCGCGCAACGCGATGACTTCATCAACCAACGCGCGTTCCTGCTCCCAGCGACGACTCAAGGTATCGCGTTCAGTTTCCTGCTGCTGACGCGCCTGCTTGAGTTGCTCAATGCGCTGGGCATCGCCAATCGCCACCCGGTTCTCGCGTTGGGCAATCTCCAGTTCCACATCCAGGGCGGCAATGCGCTGCAGGCAATCTTCCAACTGCGGCGGCGGCGCGCTTTGGCTGACGGCGACGCGGGCGCAGGCGGTATCCAGCAGCGCAACCGCTTTATCCGGCAACTGCCGCGCGGGAATATAACGATGCGACAGCTTCACCGCCGCGTTGATCGCTTCATCAAGCAGCAGCACCCGATGGTGTTTCTCCAGCGGCGATACGGTACTGCGCAGCATCAGCAACGCTTTCTCTTCATCCGGCTCGTGGATTTGCACCGTCTGGAAACGGCGGGTCAGCGCCGGATCTTTTTCAATATATTTTTTGTACTCAGCCCAGGTGGTCGCGCCGATGGTACGTAACTGTCCGCGCGCCAGCGCCGGTTTCAGCAGGTTCGCCGCATCGCCGGTGCCCTGCTGGCCGCCTGCGCCAATTAGAGTGTGGATCTCGTCGATAAACAGCACGATCGGCGTCGGGCTGGATTGCACTTCGTTAATTAACGCCTGAAGACGGGCTTCAAATTCGCCTTTCATGCCCGCACCGGCCTGCAGCATGCCGATGTCCAGCAGCCACAGCTCAATATTACGCAACGGCTGCGGGACATCGCCTGCGGCGATCCGCCGCGCCAGCCCTTCCACCACCGCGGTTTTACCGACGCCGGCTTCCCCGGTCAGCAGCGGGTTGTTCTGCCTGCGGCGCATCAGGATATCCACCATCTGGCGGATCTCTTCATCACGGCCGACCACCGGATCGATTTTGCCCTCCTGCGCCCGCTGCGTCAGATTCTGTCCGTACTGGGCCAGCGTGCCCTGCGCCGTCGGCGTCGGCATCGCGCCAGTATTGGCCGTCTCCACCGCCGCCTGCTGGCTCTCTTTACTGGCGGCCAGCAGCGTCTCAAAGCTCTCGCTCAACGCATCGACATTGATTTTGCTAAACTGCGGCGAAATACCTTTCAGAACATTAGCCAGATTCCAGGTTTTCAGCAGCCCTATTAACAAATGGCCGCCGCGGATGCGGTTGACGCCATATTTCAGCGAGCCATAAACCCACGCGCGTTCGACGGCGCTATCGATATGCTCAGAAAGGTCGGAGACAGAGCTGGCGCCGCGCGGCAGCGCATCCAGGGCCGCGATGATATCGCGGGTCAGCGCCTGCTCATCAAGGGCGAAATGGCGGATAATGTGTTGCAGGTCGCCGTCCTGCTGCTGCATCAGCTGATGCAGCCAGTGCACCAGCTCAACGTAAGGGTTGCCGCGCAGTTTACAAAAGGCGGTTGCGCTTTCCAGCGAGGTAAACAACAGCGTATCCAGTTTGCCGAAGAGTACGGCACGGCTGATTTCTGACATGTTCGGTTCCATTGATAACATTAATAAAGGTGTCAGAGAGCAGACGACATCAGGCGTCGCTCTGCTCCACGCTAAACACTAAATCGCCACGCGGCGCGGGGGCTGGCTGGCGGCCAAGCCAGGTGCTGTAGCCGAGTTTGCCGTCGCCGCTGAGGACCGTACCGGGTACTTCATCGCCGCGGATAAGTACCCTGACGTCCCATGCATATTCGATCCCGAGATACTGGCGGACCCAATCGCGTAATTCGTTCACCGCGTTTTCGCCCGGCAGAAAACGGGCGTATTCGGCGGCGCTAAGCGGACCGATTTCAAGGCGGAATTTATGCTGAACATCGCGTACCGCGACGCCGAGAAACGCCGAGACGCCCAGGCGAGGCAGACGCCTTCCCGCCCCCAGCTGCGCTTGTTCTCGCGAGGTCAGCGGCATCCATTGCGGCACGTTGCTGATAATGTTGACCGGGACTTTGAAGAAATTTCGCAGGATCTTCTCCAGTCCTTCCGGATCCTTGCCGTGGCGGCTGAGATGGCCTGCGTGGGTGAAACGCGCATGCGGGCTCAGGTCGCCCTTTTCCAGTTGCCCCGGCTGGCCCATGCCGATGAGTGAGGCGAGGTAGCGCTCAAAGCGGCGGTTATCCGCACGGTCTAACGATACCGTTGGCTGCGCGTCGGCCCAGGCGCGGTAGAACAGCAGCGTCAGGCGGTGGTGAAAGAGATCGGCAAAAGCGCTCAGGCTGTCGTCCTGATGATGATGAATACGCTCGCGGGCGTATTCGGTCATATGAACCGGCAGCGGGCCATTGGGGCCGAACAGACCGAAGCTGAGAATCGATATCTCATGCACCGCGCTATTTTCCCGTTTTTGCGCGCTGGCCAGCGTCGCGGGGGCAAACCCCATTGATGGCGTTTGCCCGATGCGCAGCGATTCAAATTTCGGCAGCGGCGCGCGTCCAAGCGGGTAACGTTCACCCCCTTGCGCGTCAATGCGGCGCAGCAGATGAAAAAGATCGTAGCGCCAGGGCGCGGCGGTAACCTCGCGCCAGAAAACGTCCGCCAGCGGCGTCAGGCGATGAATGGTAGCCATCGTCTCACTCATATCAGCGCCCTTTTACCCATTCGCGGCGCCCAGTAGCCGATTTCGCCGCGCTGCTGGCTACATAAGGTGAATTCGGTAAAGCTGTTGAGCGACACCAGCCGGGCAAAGACCCTTTCCAGTACGCTGCCAAACAGCCACGGGCTGGCGCCGGAAAAAGCGCGCTCATCTACGGTTAAGGTAATGCCGATACCGCGGGCGAAGACGATGGGTCCCGGCTCCGGCACCCGGCGATGAACCGGCTCCAGCACGCAGTGGCGTACCCCTTCGATTTGGCGGGCCACGGCGGTCTCCGCCAGCCCGGCATACAGCCCAAGCAACTGGCGTAGCGCCGCGGCGCCTTCGCCATTTTCACCATCCATCAGGCTGAGATAGTTCATCTGCAGCTGGCTTATCAGCCGCCAGGTGCTGAGCCCTTCCGCCAGCGCCGGTCGCGGCGGCGTTGGGCCGCTACGCATTTTCAATGTTTTTACCGGTAGCGAATCCGCCAGCACAAATTGCCCCAGCTCCTGTTGTAGCATCAACGGCAGGTCGCGGCTGGTGCACAGCACCTCGGCGGTGATATAACGCAGATCTTCCTGCCACGGCGCATGCTGCTCATCGACCAGTGAGACAAAGGTCTCAGAACCGGTATAGCCGGTACGCGTGCCATAACGCAGCGCGTGTTCGGAAAGCACCCGCTGTTCGCGGCGCAGTGAAAAATAAGCGCCGTAATCTCCGGCATCCTTGCTCCACGAACTCCAGAATGGACGGAACTCGCGATCGTCGCGGTGGCCATCGGCGCTACCGTGAATTTTACTCACCGAATAGATTTCGTAGTCCAGCGGGCGGATGTTATCGACCACCAGATGGTATTCATGCTGGCTATCGCTTAGCGACTGGCGGGCGGCGATTTTCGGAAACAGGTTAATCACCGGCGTGCAGTGCAACGCGAAGTGGTTAGCTTCCACCACTTGTTCCAGGCGGTCGTCGGTTTTATCCAGCAGAATGATGATATCGAATGATTTTTCTTCCTTGCACTGCCCAATTAGCTTGCTCAGGCCGTTAATACTGATAAAGCGGAAGCGCGCCGGGAAGGCAAAGTATTCGTGCAGCAACCGGTAGCCGTCAAAATTGCGAAGATCTTCCGGTAGGAGCGCCTGATTGGCGGCGAATCCCTCTTGTTGGATAGCCTCTTCGCTCAGCGAAAAACGCAGCGGATCGCGCCCTGTGGTCTGGCACACCACGCCGACCTGGTGGGCAAGAATCAGCTCCAGCAGGCGCAGCGCCTCAATATCCGGGCCGCTTAAGAAAAACGCCAGCCGGTCAAAGGTCAGATGGCCAAGATGTTGAGCCCCTTCACAGCTGATGCGCAGGCGCAAAGCGCTGACGGCGCCGCGCTGGCCGAGCCCAAGTGCGGCCAGCGGCACATCGGCGGGGATCCCGCCGAGTTCGGCTTTCTCAATACGCAGCGGCAACAGCGTGACATCGTGCGCGGTGGTGTAGCTACAGGTGACACCGTTTTTCTTCAATACCTGGCTGTCCATCATCGTACCGCGCGGTACCACGAAACCTTTACTCAGATCGCCTTTATTGATGTCCGGCTGCAGTTCGGCTATCGCCATCGACGGCGTAGGCGCCAGATAATTGGGCGCGATCATCTCCAGCAGGCGCTGTGAAAAGCGCGGGAATTCGGCGTCCATTTTTAGCTGGACGCGGGAAGTCAGAAAGGCGAAACCCTCCATCATCCGCTCAACGTAAGGATCGGCGACCTCAATACCGCGCATGCCCAACCTGCCGGCAACCTTCGGATAGCGTTCGGCGAATTCAGCGCCCATCTCACGCAGATAGGCCAGCTCGCGGTTGTAATATTCAAGCAGTTTGCCTTCCATCGTTACCCCGCGTCTTTCAATTCAAAGTGGCCATTTTCGAGATCTACATCGGTACGGAACAAAAACTCTAATGGATACGGTACGCACCACAGACGCCCTTTAATTTC
>DWRD01000087.1:0-15954 GCA_022318305.1 Gerosis bhagava
TGATGCAGCGACTGCTTACAGCGTTCCACCAGCACCTGGTATTCACGGGTACCGTGTTTTTTCCACTCCAGTTCCTGCTCGCTCAGCGTACGAATCGCTTTCGCCGGACTGCCGATAATTAAATGATTGGCGGGCATTTCCGCTTTCGCTTTTACGAAGGCCGATGCGCCGACAATACTGTTTTCGCCAATTACCGCCCCGTCGATAATTACCGCGCTCATCCCCACCAGCGCGTTGCGACCAATCACGCAGCCGTGCAGAATTGCGCCGTGGCCGATGTGACCGTCCTCTTCCACCACGGTATCCTGGCCGGGGAAGCCGTGCATGACGCAGTTATCCTGAATATTAGCTCCGTCTTTTACTACAATACGGCCAAAATCGCCGCGCAGGCTGGCATTTGGCCCAACATAGACCCCTTTTCCCAGGATCACATCGCCAATCAGCACCGCCGTCGGATGAACATAGCTCTCGTCCGGCACCACTGGCGTCAGCCCATCAATCTGATAAATCGGCATGCAACCTCCTTAGACGCCCGGCAAACCGCCAAAGCGTTGAAAATAAAGCGGCCCCGGCGCGGGAAGCTCGCCAACCGAGCTTTCGCCTTTTTCGCCGACAAAGGCCAGCGCGCCGGGCGTCACGCGCTGATAAATATTGATACACAGCTGCCGCGCGGTTTGCCCGGCCCAGTGCGCAGGCAGGAGCTCTTCCGGCAGCAGCGGGTCTTTTAATACCACCCGGCGATAGAAATGGATAAGCAGCAGTTGGATCTGGAAACAGCGCTCCGGCGTCAGCTCTGACGGTTCGCTGTCGCGCAGCAGCGGCAGTAACGGTCGGAACAATGCGATAAACGCCTCGTACATCTCATTTTGTTCGGTGAGATGCCAGCACTCTTCTACGCGGTCGCGCAGCGCCGCCCTTGAGAGCGCCAGCGGCGAATGGGCTTCAAAACAGATGACGTTTTCAGCGACGCCCGCTTCATGTAGCAGCGATTGGACATCGGCCAGCTTTTGCGACGGCGAGGCCAGCAGGCTCGGCGCCAGCGCGCCAAATCCCTGCCATAGCAGTTGCTTTTTGACTTCCGCCAGAACCGTTTTTTCTAATCCTTCCGACAGTAGCAGCAGCCAGGTTCCGTCCCATTCCGGGGCGTTCGCCCGGTAGATTTTATGTTCCGCGCGCCGGGTCAGACGTAGTCCTTTATCGCTCAGGCGATAAAAGCTGCGCCGGCCGATACGCACGACGTCGAGCCACTCTTCTTTATTGAGGCGAAATAGCGCGGTGCGGACAAAGCGCTCGCCGAAACCTAATCCTTCCAGCAGCGCCGCGACGCTACCCAGCCATACTTCCCCACCGCGTTGTAATAAGGCGTCGCCATACAGCGAGGCAATTAATGACGTGCCGCTAATCGGCATCGCCGTTACAGCTTGTTGAATAAAGGCGTCGAGTTTACTCATCTGATTCATTCTGTTGTTATATTTTTCCTTTATGAATCATAGCACAGAAAATTCCCGGCTTACGGCGTAAAGGCCTCAGCCGGGTTACCGGGAGAGATTTAACCGCTAACCACCGCTTTACGCAGGTCGAATACCCGGCAAGCTTTTCCTTCAGAGCGAGGAATGCTGCCGCAGTTGACGATAGTAATATCGGTAGAAATCCCGACCATTGACTTAATACGGTGACGCAACTGATGGCAAATCTGGCAGCGTTGTTCATGACTCAACGCCAGCCCACTCTCTTTCAGCTCAACGCGTACCGCCAGCGAATCAAGATGACCGCGGCGATTCACCTCTAACTGATAGTGCGGCGCCAGGTGTTCAAACTTGAGGATCTCCTCTTCCAGCTGCGAGGGGAAGACGTTAACTCCGCGGATAATCAACATATCATCGCTGCGTCCACTGATGCGATCCATGCGGCGCATGGTCCGCGCGGTTCCCGGCAGCAGGCGCGTCAGGTCGCGGGTACGATAGCGGATCACCGGCAGCGCTTCTTTGGTCAAGGTGGTAAACAGCAGTTCGCCATGCTCGCCATCTTCCAGCGGCGTACCGTCGTCCGGGTTGACGATTTCCGGGAAGAAGTGGTCTTCCCAGATGGTCGGGCCGTCAACGGTTTCCAGACACTCCATCGCTACGCCCGGACCCATGACTTCCGACAAACCGTAAATATCCAGCGCGGTGATCCCCAGGCGGCGCTCGATTTCCGCGCGCATCGCCAGCGTCCACGGCTCGGCGCCAAACACGCCGACCCGCAATGAACAACCGCGGGCATCGCCGCCCATCTGGCGTTCCAGCTCTTCAATCAGATTCAGGCAGTAGGACGGCGTCACCATGATCATATCCGGCTGAAAATCACGGATTAACTGCGCCTGTTTCTCGGTCTGGCCGCCGGACATCGGGATCACCGTCGCGCCTAAACGTTCCGCGCCGTAGTGCGCGCCAAGGCCGCCGGTAAACAGGCCGTAGCCGTAGGCGACGTGAATTTTATCTTTCGCTGTACCACCGGCGGCACGCAGCGAACGGGCGACAATATTGGCCCAGTTATCAATATCGTTTTGCGTATAACCTACCACCGTCGGTTTGCCGGTGGTGCCGGATGAGGCGTGAATGCGCACCACCTGCTCCATCGGCACCGCGAAGGTATCGAAGGGATAGTTGTCGCGCAGATCTTGTTTGGTAGTACAGGGGAATTTTTTCAGATCGTTTAATTCCCGGAAGTCGTCAGGGTGCACGCCTGCTGCGTCGAATTTGCGGCGATACATCGGCACATTTTCATACGCATGCTTCAGCGTCCATTTCAGGCGCTGGGTTTGCAGGGCCTGCAGTTCGTCACGCGATGCGGTTTCAATCGGATCTAATTTTGTAGTAGTTATCATTGTAGGGTACTCGCAGGTAAATTAGCTCACACTCGCTCAAGGATCATGGCAATGCCCTGACCCACGCCAATACACATCGTACACAGCGCATAGCGCCCGCCCCGGCGTTGCAGCTCAAGGCTGGCGCTCAGCGCCAGCCGCGCGCCGCTCATGCCCAGCGGATGACCTAACGCGATAGCGCCGCCGTTGGGATTCACGTGCGCCGCATCATCCGGCACGCCGAGTTGTCTGAGCACCCCCAGCGCCTGCGCGGCGAAGGCCTCATTCAGCTCTATCAGATCCATATCGTTAATATTGAGTCCGGCGCGCTCCAGCACTTTACGCACCGCAGGTACCGGCCCCAAACCCATCAGGCGCGGCTCAACACCCGCCGTCGCCATCGCCACGATACGCGCGCGCGGCGTGAGCCCCTGTACGCTGGCCTGCTGTTCACTGGCGATAATCAGCGCCGCTGCGCCATCGGTAACGCCGGAAGCATTCCCGGCCGTAATGACTCCGCCTTTACGGAACGGCGCTTTTAATAGCGCGAGTTGCTCAAGCGTAGTTTCCGGGCGGGGATGCTCATCATCGCGTACCGCGCTGACCGCGCCTTTCTTGCCGATGATCTGCACCGGCACGATTTCCTGCGCCAGAATGCCATCGCGCTGGGCCTGCGCCGTGCGCTGCTGGCTGCGCCAGGCGAAAGCGTCCTGGTCGGCCCGGCTGATATTTAACAATTCAGCTACATTCTCTGCCGTTTCCGGCATGCTGTCAGTTCCGAATTGTTGCGCCATGAGCGGGTTCACAAAACGCCAGCCAATCGTGGTATCGAAGAGTTCCGCCTGACGCTGATAAGGCGCGCTGGCTTTTCCCATCACGAACGGCGCGCGAGACATCGATTCCACGCCGCCGGCAATCAACAGATCGGCATCGCCGGCTTTGATCGCCCTGGCGGCAAAACCGATTGCATCCAGACCCGATCCGCACAAGCGGTTAATCGTGGTGCCCGGCACGGTATGCGGATAACCTGCCAACAACGTCGCCATATGCGCTACGTTGCGGTTATCTTCACCGGCCTGGTTAGCACAACCGAAAATCACATCATCAATCGCTGCCGGGTCGAGCCCGGGATTGCGGCTCAGCAGCTCACGCAGCGGGATCGCCGCCAGATCGTCGGCGCGGACGCCGGCCAGCGCACCGCCGTAGCGGCCAATCGGCGTGCGGATCCCGTCACAAATAAAGGCGTCGCGCATTACACTTCTCCCGTGATTGTGCCGCCGATGCGGTGCGATTTGCCGCGAAACAGGGCCACAATCTTTTGCTGTTGATTAACAATTTCGATGTCGTAGACGCCGGTCAGCTTGCCCTGTTGTTTAACTCTGGCGGTGGCGACCAGCCTGTCGCCGGCAAACGCCGGACGAAGAAAATCAATGCTCGCCGCCGAGGCCACCGCCGCCAGCCCCTGGCTGTTACAGGCGTAAGCGAAAGCGGTATCGGCAAGCGTAAATAGCTGACCGCCGTGGCAGGTTTGATGGCCGTTAAGCATGTCCGCCGAGACGGTCATGCTCATCTGCGCAAAACCGTCGTCCATTTCGATAAGTTCGATCCCCATCTTTCTGGCGCAGGTATCTTTTTCGTACATCACGCGCGCGTTGCGCCACGGATCATTGCTCATGGTGCTTCTCCATCAGCGCCTTCTGGCGCAACAGGGAACAGGGGCGATAGCGCTCCTCGCCATAATGGTGTTGCAGGTTCTCCAGCAGTTGCAGCACCCGTCGCCAGCCAAGGCGTTCTCCCCACGCCAGCGGGCCTTGCGGATAGTTGACGCCAAGGCGCATGGCGGTATCGATATCCTGCGCGCTGGCGACCCCTTTTTGCACCGCATCCAACGCTTCGTTAATCAGCATCGCCACCGTGCGCCACACCAACAGTCCGGGATAATCGGCGATACGTAGCACTTTCTTGCCCTGCTGTTGGAAGTAATGCACGGCCTTATCAGTGGCCGCTGGCGCGTTGGTCGCCGCTGCGGCCAACACCACCGTATCGCTGGCGCACAGGTCATACACCACCACCGGGCGGTGGTGCTTCACACTCAGCGCCAGCGCCGTCTCACCTTCGGTCTCCAGCAACAAGAGATCATCTAATTCAGTGACGTTGTCACTTACAACCGTAATGGATTGAGCGCCAGTAGATACCGACGGCAGCGCCGCGTCCGGCTGCGTCTCCGCGGGCCAGCGATAGACGCCGTGGCCGCTCTTTTTACCCAATCGCCCGGCCAGCGCCAGCTCTTGCTGGAGGAGCGACGGTAAGTAACGGCGGTCCTGCCAGAAGGCGTTAAACACCGAACAGGTCACGGCGAAGTTGACGTCCTGGCCAATCAGGTCAGTCAACGCCAGCGGTCCCATCGGAAAACCGCCGCCGTCACGCAAAGCGGCATCGATAACCTCAGGGGCGGCAACCTGCTCTTCCAGCGCGCGCCAGGCCTCGGCGTAGAACGGACGCGCTACGCGGTTAACGATAAAACCGGGCGTTGAGCGGCAGTGCACCGGCTGTTTCCCCCAGCCGCTTACGCACTGGCACAGCTGCTCTACCACCTCCGCAGAAGTCTCCAGGCCACTCACCACCTCGACCAGCTTCATCACCGGCGCCGGATTAAAAAAGTGCAGCCCGGCCACCCGCTCCGGATTTTTGACCCCGGCGGCGATGGCGGTAATTGAAATAGACGAGGTATTACTGGTCAACAGTGTTGACGGCGCGCAGATCTCCGCCAGCTGCGCGAACAGCGCCGTTTTTACTTCCAGACGTTCAGAGGCCGCTTCGATCACTAAATCTGCATCGGCAAGCGCGGCTAAATCGTGGGCCGGATGCAGGCGCGCCAGCCGTGCGTCGGCCTGCTCAGGGGCCAGTTTGCCCCGCGCAACGCGCGACGCCAGACGCCCGGCGATACCTTCTATCGCCTGGCCTACGGCCTTAGGGTTAATATCAAAAATACGCACCGGATGTCCGGCTGCGGCGGCCACTTCAGCAATACCAGCTCCCATGGTGCCGCTGCCGATCACTGCCACCGTGGATAAGGATGTTGTCATGGCCTATTTCCCGCTGAACTGTGGTGGTCGTTTGGCCAGAAACGCGCTGACCCCTTCGCGGTAATCATCGCTGCGCCCGGCCAGACGCTGATAATCGCGCTCCAGGTCCAGCTGCGCGTCGAGACTGTTGGTTTCAGAAGCCAGCAGCGCCTTTTTAATCAGCCCAAGACCAAACGTCGGTTGCGCCGCCAGATGGCGCGCCAGCTGCAGACTGGTATCCGCCAGTTCTGAATCGTCCACTAGCTGCCAGATCATTCCCCACTGCGCGGCTTGTTCCGCGCTTAGGCTATCGCCCAGCAGCGCCAGCCCCATTGCGCGAGCGCGGCCGGCCACCCGCGGCAGGAACCAGCTGCCGCCGCAGTCCGGCACCAGGCCGAGCTTACTGAACGCCATCACAAATTTGGCCGAACGCGCAGCCAGCACGATATCGCAGCCCAGCGCCAGGGTTGCGCCTGCGCCAGCGGCCACGCCGTTGACCGCGCAGATGACCGGCTTCGGCAGCGCCGCCAGACGGCGCACTAACGGGTTGTAAAAGCGTTCTACCGACATGCCGAGATCCGGCGGCGGGCCGCTGGGGTCGACATTGCGGTCGTTCAAATCCTGGCCGGCGCAAAAGCCGCGACCGGCGCCGGTGATCAGCAAGCAACGTATGCCGTCATCGCGCTCGGCCTGCTTCAGACATTCCGCCAGCTGTTGATGCATCAGATCGTTAAAACTGTTGAGGCGGTCCGGGCGATTGAGGGTAATGGTCATGACGCCCTGTTCCACTGCGCTGAGAATGAAAGCTTCCACGATTAGCGTCCTTTAAATTCCGGTGTACGTTTTTGTAAGAAGGCGTCGATGCCTTCGCGGCGGTCTTCGCTAGCGCTCAGCAAGCTAAACAGCTGACGCTCCTGTTGCAGACCAGCCTGCAGGCTGACTTCCTGCGACAGGCGCAGCGACTGTTTTGCCGCCCGTAGCGCCAGCGGCGAATGGCGGGCGATGGTGGCAGCCAGTTTCAGGGCGTACTCATCGGTTAACGCCGCCGGATGGATATCGCTGACCAACCCGGCCTGCTGGGCCTGGCGGGCGTCAATACTTTCGCCGCTCAGCACCATCCGGCTGGCCAACGCCTTACCTACGCTGCGGATCAGCCGCTGGGTGCCGCCAGCGCCCGGCATAATGCCGAGGGTAATTTCCGGCAGGCCAAAACGGGCGTTGTCACCGGCGACAATCAGGTCGCACAGCAGGGCCAGCTCGCAGCCGGCGCCGAGCGCGTAGCCGTTGACCGAAGCGATGAGCGGTTTAGTAAAGGCATCGATTCGCCCCCACAACCGTGGGCGAATATCATCAAGGGTGGCAGGCAGATCTTTTTCAGCCATTTCGTTGAGGTCAGCCCCGGCGGCGAAAAAACGCGCGTTACCGCTGATAACGCAGACGCCGACGCTGTCATCAATTGACGCTGCCTCCAGCACCTCGGCAATCTGGGTTAAGAGGGCATTGTTCAGCGCGTTGCGGGCCTGCGGGCGGTTCAGCGTCAGCTGTAGCACCCGGCCATGACGGTGGATCAGCAGGTCACTCATGCCATCCCCCGCGCGTCAAAGTCGACCACCACATCGCCGCTGGTCGGCAACGACTGGCAGCTCAGCACGTAACCCGCCGCCAGCTCATCCGCTTCCAGACTGTAATTGGCGGCCATCGCCACTTCGCCGCGCAGCACTTTACATTTACAGGTGGCGCAAACCCCGCCCTTACAGGCAAACGGCAGATCGGCCCCCTGACGCAACGCGGCATCCAGAATGCTGTCGTCTTCGGCGCTGAGAGCGATCAGCCGATCGCGCCCGTCCTGGCGGATGGTTACCGTGCGCCCTTCCGCCTGCACGCCGGCAGCGCGCTTCACATTGCCGCCAGGTGTATTAAAGCGTTCGAGATGAATGGACTTCTCCGGCATGCCAAGTTCGCGTAGCGTCGTTTCCGCCTCATCCATCATCGCCGCCGGTCCACAGATAAAGGCGTCATCGAAACGGCTGAAATCCAGTAAATGCGCGGAGAGCTGGCGCAGTTTGTCGCCGTCAATGCGCCCCTGTAAAAGATCGCTGTCCATCGATTCCTGGCTAAACAGGTGTATCACCTGCAGGCGCTGCGGATAGCGGTCTTTTAAATCGGCCAGCGCCTGGCGGAACATCATGCTATGGCTGCTGCGGTTGCCGTAGATCAGCGTGAAGCGGCTTTGCGGCTCGGTCGCCAGCGTCGCGCTAATGATCGCCATCATCGGCGTGATCCCGGAACCGGCGGCAATCGCCAGATACTCACCCTGCCGTTCAGCCTGCGGTTGATAACCGAAATGCCCCTGCGGCACCATCACTTCCAGCTCCATACCCTGCTGGATATCGTGCTGGGCGTAGCGCGAGAAGCGCCCGCCGTCGATAGCTTTAACCGCAACGCTAATTTCGCCGGGCGTGCGGCTGCGACAAATGGAATAACAGCGGCGCAGTTCTTCGCCGCCCAGACGGGCTTTTAGCGTCAGATGCTGGCCCGGACGAAAACAGTAGTCCGCCTGCAGGGCTTGCGGAATCGCAAAAGTGATGGTCACCGCATCGCGGGTTTCCGGCTCGACTCTCGCCACCTTAAGCGAATGGAACGTCGTCATGGCAACCTCAAATACATTTAAAGTAATCAAAAGGTTCGCGGCAGCTGTCGCAGCGATAGAGCGCTTTGCAGGCCGTGGAACCGAATTCGCTAATCAGCGAGGTATGGGTGCTGCCGCAGCGCGGACAGCTCACCTCGGCGGGCATATCCGCATGGCAGGCGTGCCCCTGTGGTGGGCTGATGCCGTACTGGCGCAGTCGCTCGCGGGCATCCTGGCTCATCCAGTCGGTGGTCCACGGCGGATCCAGCTGCAGGACGATATGTACCGGCACAAAGCCATGCTCGCTCATGACCGCGCGGATCTCGCCCAGCAGATGCTCCGTCGCCGGACAGCCCGAATAGGTCGGGGTAAAGCCAATCACCCAACCGTCGCCGTGGCGCGCGACGCTGCGCACCATACCGAGGTCGGTGATAGTGAGTACCGGCACTTCCGGATCCGGGATCGCGCTTAATAATCCCCAGATGGTACGAACCTCTGCTGGAGCGATGTCGGCAAGACGTTGCATAGTCACCTCACTTACCACTGCAGTCCGGGATGCGAACGCTGCAGATACTGCATCTCCGCCAGCAGCGGGCCGAGATGTTCACTGTGCAGCCCCTGTTTGCCGCCGCTGCGGAAAGCCTCTTCCTGCGGGATCTGTAAGCCGGAGTCGAGCAGTGCCGTGTGTACCGCGCTTTGCCATTCGGCCTGAAGCTCGCGCAGATCAACCGCAATGCCCTGCTCAACCAGGAGGAGATCTACTTCATCGGCAAGGAACAGTTCGCCGGTGAAGCGCCACAGATTGTCGACCGCCTGCTGCATTTTGCGATTTGATACCTCGGTGCCGTTACCGAGACGCTCCAGCCAGCCGCGGCTAAAGCGCTGGTGGTAACGCACCTCTTTCAGCCCTTTAGCGGCAATGGCCGCCAGCTGCGCGTCGCGGCTGTTCACCAGGCGGCTGAACAGGGCGACGTGCCAGACGTCGATAAAGAACTGGCGGGCGATAGTGTCGGCAAAATTGCCGTTGGGCTGTTCCACCAGCAGCAGGTTGCTGAACTGGCGTTCTTCGCGGCCAAAGGCCAGCGTATCTTCGTCGCCGCAGCCGTTAAGCTCGGCGGCATAGCTTAAAAAATTGCGCGCCTGGCCGAGCAGGTCGAGGCCGATGTTGGCCAGCGCAAGATCGATCTCGAGCTCGGGAGCATGGCCGCACCAGGCGCCTAAACGCTGGGCCAGAACCAGACCATTGTCGCCAAGACGCAGGGCGTAGGTGGCTACGGGGTTAGGGGTATTCATCGCCGCCTCACATATGTTCCATGCCGTCCGGCACGGTATAGAAAGTCGGATGACGGTAGACTTTGCTTTCCGCCGGGTCGAAGAATTCGCCGCGCTCTTCCGGCTGCGAAGCAACGATTTCGCTGGCCTTCACCACCCAAATCGAGCAGCCTTCGCTGCGGCGGGTATAAGCATCGCGGGCGTTCTCCAGCGCCATTTGATCGTCGGCGGCGTGCAGACTGCCAACGTGGCGATGGGATAACCCCTGTTTGCTACGAACGAACACTTCATATAAAGGCCAGTAAACTTTGCTCATGTTCTCTCTCCTCATGCCGCGCTGCGGGCCTGCTGTTTTTGCGCATGGGCCAACGCGGCTTCGCGCACCCACTCGCCCTCTTCCCAGGCCTTACGTTTGGCGGCCAGCCGTTCGTGATTGCAAATCCCACGGCCGCTAATCACCTCGTTAAATTCCTGCCAGTCGATTTCGCCAAAGCGGTAGTGGCCGCTGGCTTCATCAAAGCGCAAATCCGGGTCCGGTACGGTCATGCCGAGGATCTCTACCTGCGGCACCGTGTTATCGACGAAGCGCTGACGCAGCTCGTCGTTGGAGTGCAGTTTGATTTTCCACGCCATGCTGCGGGCGCTGTTCGGCGAGTTGTCATCGTTGGGGCCAAACATCATCAGCGCCGGCCACCAGAAGCGGTTAATGGCGTCCTGCAGCATCTGCCGCTGCGCGTCATTGCCCTGCGCCAGCGCCATGCAGGCTTCAAATCCCTGACGCTGGTGAAAGCTCTCTTCTTTGCAGATTTTGACCATCGCCCTGGCATAGGGGCCGTAGGAGGTTCGGCACAGCGCCACCTGGTTGACGATGGCCGCGCCATCGACCAGCCAGCCGATCACGCCGATATCCGCCCAGCTGAGGGTCGGGTAGTTAAAAATGGAGGAGTATTTCATCTGCCCGTCGAGCATTTTCTGATACAGGTCTTCCCGCGCGCAGCCCAGCGTTTCCGCGGCGCTATAGAGATAAAGCCCATGCCCGGCCTCATCCTGTACCTTAGCCAGCAGGATCGCTTTGCGGCGCAGCGTCGGCGCGCGGGTGATCCAGTTGCCTTCCGGTAGCATGCCGACAATTTCCGAGTGCGCGTGCTGGCCTATCTGCCGAATCAAGGTCTTACGATAGGCATCCGGCATCCAGTCCTGCGGTTCGATGGCCGTTTCCTGCGCGATGCGCTGGTCAAAGCGTTGTTCTTCTGTCACGTCATCACCTTTATGATTCCGATATTCACAACAAAAACATTTATGTGAATCACTTTGTTTATTGAAGGTTACATATTGGTTAAATAAAACCACAAATTTTGTTTGTTCTTTTTGTGATGATAACCGCAAAACCTTTTGTAAATGACAGATAAAACAGCGATATAAGCACAACAACCAATTAACCACCGATCACAATGTTAATAAAATATTAAATACGGGCTTGATTTTTATGATTCATAAAAGAACTATTTATAGATATCACACGTAACATATTTGGAGATTTGCGATGCAGCAGTTAGCCAGTTACTTATCCGGCGCCTGGCAGACCGGCCGGGGCCGCGCCCGTACTATCCATCACGCCATTACCGGCGCGGCGCTTTGGGAGGTGACCAGTGAAGGACTGGATATGGCGCAGGCGCGCCGCTTCGCGATTGAACGCGGTGGCAAAGCCCTGCAGGCGATGACCTTTATTGAACGTAGCGCGATGCTGAAAGCAGTGGCGAAACACCTGCTGGAGCAGAAAGCCGAGTTCTACGCCATCTCGGCGCAAACCGGCGCAACCCGCGCCGACAGTTGGGTGGATATTGAAGGCGGTATCGGTACTTTGTTCACTTATGCCGGGCTGGGTAGTCGCGAACTGCCGGACGATATCCTGTGGCCGGAGGACGAGCTAATTCCGCTCTCCAAACAGGGCGGTTTTGCCGCACGTCACGTGCTGACCTCGAAGTCGGGCGTCGCCGTACATATCAACGCCTTCAACTTCCCCTGCTGGGGAATGCTGGAAAAACTGGCGCCCACGTGGCTTGCCGGTATGCCGGCTATCATTAAACCGGCAACCGCTACCGCCCAGCTCACCCAGGCGATGGTAAAAGCGATTGTCGACAGCGGCCTGGTGCCGGAAGGCGCCATCAGCCTGATTTGCGGCGGCGCGGGCGATCTTCTCGACCATCTCGATAGCCAGGACGTGGTGACCTTTACCGGCTCTGCCGCCACCGGCCAGCAGCTACGGTCGCATCCTAACCTGGTGGCCAAATCCATTCCCTTTACCATGGAAGCTGATTCGCTCAACTGCTGCGTATTAGGCGAAGATGTCACCCCGGAGCAACCGGAATTCGCGCTGTTTATTCGGGAAGTGGTCCGCGAGATGACGGCGAAAGCCGGGCAAAAATGTACCGCTATCCGCAGAATCATTGTGCCACTAGCTCAGATTAATGCGGTTAGCGATGCACTGATCTCCCGCCTGCATAAAGTAACCGTCGGTGACCCCGCGCAGGAGGGCGTTAAGATGGGGGCCCTGGTTAACAGCGAACAGCGTCAGGATGTGCAGGATAACGTCAATAAACTGATTGCCGCCGGCTGCGAAGCCCTGCTTGGCGGACAGGCAGATCTTAATGCTGACGGCGCATTCTTCCCGCCGACCCTGTTGTACTGCTCACAGCCGGATGAAACGCCGGCAGTCCACGCCATTGAGGCTTTTGGCCCGGTGGCAACACTGATGCCATATCGTGACCGCCAGCATGCGCTGACGCTGGCGCGCGCCGGCGGCGGTAGTCTGGCCGGGACGTTGGTCACCGCCAGCGGCGAACTGGCGCGCGAGTTTATCCTTGGCGCCGCGCGCGCGCATGGTCGTATTCAGATCCTTAACGAGGAGTCCTCGGCAGAGTCGACCGGCCACGGCTCGCCGCTGCCGCAGCTGGTACACGGCGGCCCCGGCCGCGCTGGCGGCGGAGAAGAGCTTGGTGGGCTGCGCTCGGTGAAACACTATATGCAGCGTACCGCGGTCCAGGGCAGCCCAACGATGCTGGCGACCATCGGCCAGCAGTGGGTGCGTGGCGCGCAGGTTAGCGAAGACCGCATTCACCCGTTCCGTAAATACTTCGAAGAGATCCAGCCCGGCGATAGCTTATTAACCCCGCGGAGAACCCTGACCGAAGCGGATATCGTTAACTTCGCCTGCCTGAGCGGCGACCATTTCTATGCGCATATGGACAAAATCGCCGCCGCCGAGTCGATTTTCGGCGAGCGGGTGGTTCACGGCTATTTCCTGATCTCCGCAGCGGCCGGGCTGTTCGTCGATGCCGGCGTCGGGCCGGTTATCGCCAACTATGGCATGGAAAACCTGCGCTTTATTGAACCCGTCAAACCGGGAGACACCATTCAGGTTCGCCTGACCTGTAAGCGGAAAACGGTTAAACGTCAGCGCAGCGCCGATGAGAAAGCCACCGGCGTCGTTGAATGGGCTGTTGAGATTTTCAACCAGCACCAGCAGGCGGTGGCACTGTATTCCATTCTTACCCTGGTGGCGCGCCAGCAGGGAGATTTCCCGGCGTGATGCGCTGAAAATCGCCCGGCGGCGCTGCGCTTGCGCGGGCCTACAGACAGTCAAACCCGGTTGGGTAGGCCGGGTAAGGCGTCAGCCGCCACCCGGCAAAAAAAACGGCGCACGTTCTCAATGCCTCTACGGAGGCATTTTTTACGTCCGTCTGGCAAAACTGACAAACAAGCTGGCAAAAGCAAACAAACGTTCCTGGGCAGCAGACTGCTAGGGTAAGCGTAACAAAGCCGACATTCGCAGCGGCAATAACAACACAACAATAAGATGAGGTCACAATGGCAAACGGCTTAATGTTTTCCCCTCGTAAAACCGCGCTGGCCCTCGCTGTCGCGGTGATTTGCGCCTGGCAATCACCGGTCTTCGCTCACGGTAGCGAAGCGCACATGGTGCCGTTGGATAAAACGCTGCAGGAATTCGGCGCCGATGTGCAGTGGGATGACTACGCGCAAATGTTTACCCTGATAAAAGACGGCGCTTACGTCAAAGTGAAGCCCGGCGCCAAAACGGCGATCGTCAACGGTAAATCCCTTGATCTACAGGTGCCGGTGGTAATGAAGGAAGGTAAAGCCTGGGTCTCCGATACCTTTATCAACGATGTGTTCCAGTCCGGTCTCGATCAGACCTTCCAGGTAGAAAAGCGCCCTCACCCGTTAAATTCGCTCTCGGCGGCGGAAATCGGTGAAGCGGTGACCATTGTTAAAGCCGCGCCGGAGTTCCAGCCGAATACCCGCTTTACTGAGATTTCCTTACACGAACCGGACAAGGCGGCGGTATGGGCCTTTGCCCTGCAGGGAACGCCCGTTGATGCCCCGCGCACCGCCGATGTGGTGATGCTCGATGGCAAACATGTCATTGAAGCCGTCGTCGATCTGCAAAACAAAAAAATCCTCTCATGGACGCCAATTAAAGGCGCCCACGGGATGGTGCTGCTCGATGATTTTGTCAGCGTGCAGAACATTATCAATGCCAGCAGCGAATTCGCTGAGGTGCTGAAAAAGCACGGTATCACCGATCCCAGCAAAGTGGTCACCACCCCGCTCACCGTTGGCTACTTTGATGGCAAAGATGGCCTGCAGCAGGATGCGCGTCTGCTGAAGGTAGTCAGTTATCTGGATACCGGCGACGGCAACTACTGGGCGCACCCGATTGAAAACCTGGTGGCGGTGGTCGACCTTGAAGCGAAGAAAATTATCAAAATTGAAGAAGGCCCGGTGATCCCGGTCCCAATGGAACCACGACCTTATGATGGCCGAGACCGCAACGCCGCGGCGGTGAAACCGCTGGATATTACCGAACCGGAAGGCAAAAACTATACGATTACCGGCGATACCATCCACTGGCGGAACTGGGATTTCCACCTGCGTCTTAACTCGCGCGTCGGGCCAATTCTCTCGACGGTGACTTACAACGATAACGGCACAAAACGCCAGGTGATGTATGAAGGTTCCCTCGGCGGGATGATCGTTCCCTACGGCGACCCGGACGTCGGCTGGTATTTCAAAGCCTACCTCGACTCCGGCGATTACGGCATGGGCACTCTGACATCGCCGATTGTCCGCGGCAAAGATGCGCCATCGAATGCGGTACTGCTGGATGAAACTATCGCCGATTACACCGGCAAACCGACCACGATTCCCGGCGCGGTCGCCATATTCGAACGCTATGCCGGGCCGGAATATAAGCATCTGGAAATGGGCAAACCTAACGTCAGCACCGAGCGCCGGGAACTGGTGGTGCGCTGGATCAGTACCGTCGGGAACTATGATTATATCTTTGACTGGGTGTTCCACGACAACGGCACCATCGGCATCGATGCCGGCGCCACCGGGATTGAAGCCGTTAAAGGCGTGATGGCGAAGACCATGCACGACCCCAGCGCCAAAGAGGATACCCGCTACGGGACGCTGATCGACCATAATATTGTCGGCACCACCCACCAGCATATTTATAATTTCCGCCTCGACCTCGACGTGGACGGCGAAAACAACACCCTGGTGGCGATGGATCCTGAAGTGAAGCCAAACGCCGCCGGCGGCCCGCGCACCAGCACCATGCAGGTGAATCAGTACACAATCGATAGCGAGCAGAAAGCGGCGCAGAAATTCGACCCTGGCACCATCCGCCTGCTGAGCAACACCAGCAAAGAGAACCGCATGGGTAACCCGGTCTCTTACCAGATTATCCCTTATGCCGGCGGCACGCACCCGGCGGCGACCGGCGCCAGGTTCGCCCCGGACGAGTGGATATATCATCGTCTGAGCTTTATGGATAAACAGCTGTGGGTGACGCGCTACCATCCAGGCGAACGTTATCCGGAAGGAAAATATCCCAACCGCTCCGCCCAGGACACCGGCTTAGGCCAGTACGCAAAGGATGATGAGTCGCTGACTAACCACGATGACGTCGTATGGATTACCACCGGCACCACGCACGTCGCGCGCGCCGAAGAGTGGCCGATCATGCCGACCGAGTGGGCGCACGCGCTGCTCAAGCCGTGGAACTTCTTTGACGAAACTCCAACGCTTGGCGAGAAGAAAAAATAATCTTAACC
>DWRD01000088.1:0-15553 GCA_022318305.1 Gerosis bhagava
AATAAATTGATTTTCCTTGTTATTTGCCTGGTGCAATTTGCAAGCTCAATGATTGCATGAGGTTTGTCATTAATCTCTGCCCTCCGCAGGAGGGCTTTATCATTCAAGTATCAGCCTGGAGGCTAACGTGGACGTAAGACAAAGTATCCACAGCGCGCATGCGAAAACTCTGGATACCCAGGGGCTGCGTAATGAATTTTTAGTTGAAAAAGTGTTTGTGGCTGACGAATACACCATGGTGTACAGCCATATTGACCGCATTATTGTTGGCGGCGTCATGCCGGTGCAGCGCGGCGTGTCGGTGGGCGGCGAAGTCGGCAAACAGCTCGGGGTAAGCTATTTCCTCGAACGCCGTGAGTTAGGGGTGATTAATATCGGCGGCCCGGGCTGTATTACCGTTGATGGCCAATGCTATGAAATCGGCCACCGTGAGGCGCTGTACGTCGGTAAGGGGGCGAAAGAGGTGGTATTTACCAGCGTCGACCATGCAAAACCGGCGAAGTTTTACTACAACTGCGCCCCGGCGCATACCACTTATCCGACGAAAAAAGTCACCCCTGCCGATGTAGCGCCGGTGACGTTGGGTGACAACCTGACCAGCAACCGCCGCACCATCAATAAGTATTTCGTGCCGGATGTACTGGAAACCTGTCAGCTCAGCATGGGCCTGACCGAACTGGCGCCGGGCAACCTGTGGAACACCATGCCTTGCCATACCCATGAGCGGCGGATGGAGGTCTATTTCTATTTCAACATGGATGAGGACGCCTGCGTCTTCCACATGATGGGGCAACCGCAGGAGACCCGTCATATTGTGATGCATAACGAGCAGGCGGTGATTTCGCCAAGCTGGTCGATTCACTCAGGGGTGGGTACCCGCGCTTATACCTTCATCTGGGGGATGGTCGGCGAGAACCAGGTCTTCGACGATATGGATCACGTCGCCGTACGCGATCTTCGTTAAAACTCCCCCTCAAGCCCGGATTGCCTTGGGGGGAAATGCAGCGGAGTTCACACTATCAGCGTATAGAGGCGGGGCGGAGGGGGAGACCCATCGCCCCGTCATTGTTGATGTCGCTTAATTCGCAGGCTTTATTAATGTGTCAGACGCATCAATAGATGCGCAAAATGCGCTTATTCCTGGCTACAACTTCCCGCACTCTTACGGTTACCTAAATGTTAATGAGAGTTAACTATTCAGTTAATCAGGGAGAGTGTGATGTCCGCAACTGCCGCTACTTCAGTGTTTCGCGCCAGGGCCAAAGTGATCCTGCAGGTGACCTCAGGGAATTTTCTTGAGCAGTTTGACTTCTTTTTATTTGGTTTTTACGCCACCTATATCGCCCATACTTTTTTTCCTTCCGAAAATGAATTCGCCTCATTAATGATGACCTTCGCCGTTTTCGGCGCCGGGTTCTTGATGCGGCCCGTTGGCGCGGTGGTGTTAGGCGCCTGGATTGACAAGGTCGGCAGACGTAAAGGTTTAATCGGCACGCTGTCGATTATGGCGATGGGGACCATCCTGATCGTGCTGGTGCCAGGTTATCAGACTATCGGTTTGTGGGCGCCGGCGCTGGTGCTGTGCGGCCGACTGTTGCAGGGCTTTTCTGCCGGTGCGGAACTGGGCGGCGTCTCGGTTTACCTCGCTGAAATGGCGACGCCGGGACGTAAAGGGTTTTATACCAGTTGGCAATCCGCCAGTCAGCAGGTGTCCATTATGGTGGCTGCTTCACTGGGCTATCTGCTCAATATGCTGCTCAGCGAGTCGAGTCTGCATCAGTGGGGATGGCGTATTCCGTTCGCGATTGGCTGCCTGATCGTGCCTTTTATCTTCTTTTTACGCCGCAACCTGAATGAAACCGCGGAGTATACGGAGCGTAAGGAACATCCGACCCTGGGACAATCGCTGACGATTCTGCTGGCAAACTGGCGGGTGGTGATTGCGGGGATGTTAATGGTGGCGATGACCACTACCGCGTTCTATTTGATCACGGTCTACGCGCCAACCTTTGGCAAAAACGTGCTGTTATTAAGCGCCTCGGATAGCCTGCTGGTCACGCTGTTGGTGGCGATCTCTAATTTCATCTGGCTGCCTATCGGCGGCATGCTTTCCGATAGGTTTGGTCGTAAACCGGTATTGGTCAGCATGACGCTGCTGGCTATTTTCACCAGTTGGCCTGCGTTATCGTTGCTGGCCCGCATGCCGGACTTCGCCATGATGTTGTCCGTGCTGCTGTGGCTCTCCTTCATTTACGGCATCTATAACGGCGCGATGATCCCGGCGCTGACGGAAATTATGCCTAAGTCGGTCAGGGTTGCTGGTTTTTCTCTGGCTTACAGCCTGGCTACCGCGCTGTTTGGCGGTTTCACGCCGGCGATGTCCACCGCGTTAATTAAAGTTACCGGGGATAAGGCTGCGCCCGGCTACTGGATGAGTTTTGCGGCAATCTGCGCGCTATTAGCGACGCTGTATCTCTATCAACGCGTTTCCCGGCAGGCATTGAAAACGCAAAATTCTTTGGGTTAAGAGGTGAATATGCAACGTAAATCATGGGTTTTCTCGTTACTGGTATTTACCTGCGGCTATGCGCAAGTTGCCGCCGCGCAGGAGATCACGGTGATGATCTCCGGCGGCTTCTCCGCGGCGTTGGATAAACTGGCGCCCGACTATCAGCAAAAAAGCGGCAATACCTTGCATATCATTCATGGGCCCTCGATGGGGAAATCCGCGGAGGCGATACCGAACCGCCTGGCGGCAGGGCAA
This sequence comes from Gerosis bhagava, assembly GCA_022318305.1. Classification (NCBI taxonomy): domain Eukaryota; kingdom Metazoa; phylum Arthropoda; class Insecta; order Lepidoptera; family Hesperiidae; genus Gerosis; species Gerosis bhagava. The sequence continues at coordinate 2,765 of DWRD01000088.1, forward strand.
AAGGCGGATGTGGTGATTATGGTGGGATACGCCCTGGATGATTTGCAGAAGCAGGGCAAAGTGATGCCGGGGTCGCGTATTGAACTGGCGGACTCACGAATTGGCGCCGTTGTGCCAAAGGGCGCCCCGGTGCCGGATATCAGTAGCGTCGCCGCGTTGAAACAGACATTGCTGCAGGCGAAATCCATCGCCTATTCGGATAGCGCCAGCGGGCGCTATGTTGAAAAGGAGCTGTTCAGAAAACTGGATATTGCCGCGCAGGCAAGCCCCAAAGCAAAAATGATCGAAAAAATCCCCGTAGCTTCGCTGGTAGCGAAAGGGAACTATGCGATAGGGTTTCAGCAGGTTAGCGAGTTGTTGCCGGTCAGCGGCGTGACGTTCGTTGGTCGTCTGCCGGATGAAGTGCAATACGTTACTCGCTTCGCGGGCGCCGTGGTTGCCGATTCATCCGCGCAGTCCCAGGCGAAGCAACTGCTGTGCTATCTGGCTTCAGTCCCGGCGCAGGCGGAAATTCGTCGTACAGGCATGGAGCCTTTACCCTCTAACGCCTGTGAATTACCGGAAGAGGGCTAATCACGCGGTGGGATGGTAAAAATCGGTAATGGCTTTTTCGAGCTCGGCGGCCAGAGGGGGTAACGCTCTGCCCGCTTTTTTTATCAGTCCCACCTGCCTTTTCACTTCAGGTTCCACTAGCGGAATACTCACTAACGCGTGGTGCGCATAGGCCGGTAGCGCCATCGCCGGTATTGCCGCGATACCAAGGCCGGCATCCACCATGCCCAGCATCGTTGTGACATGGCGGGTTTCACAAACCGCAGTGCGTCGCGGCCCTACGTTGCTCAGGGCACCATCCAGCAGATGACGATTGCCGGAGATCTTATCGAGCCAGATGTAATCCCGATTAAAAAACTCCTGCCAGCTGAGGCTATGACGTTGTGCCAGCGGATCGTCGCGTCGGCAAACTGCCAGGTAGCGTTCATGAACCAGCGGCGTAAACACCACCTCGGACGCGATTTCGGAGAGAAAACTCAGGCCGAAGTCCGCCTGGTGATTCTGCACGGCGCTATAAACATTTCCGGCGCTGGTATCAATGACCTTGATCCGCGCCTTAGGAAAACGTTGACGGAATTGGGTGATAACCTGCGGCATAAAAAAATTGGCGGCAGAGGGGACACAGGCAACTGTCACCATTCCGTTGCCGAAAGCGGCGCGGTCGCTAATACCGTCCAGAGCATCTTCAAATTCGGAAAGCAGATGCTGAGCCTTTGGGGCAAAGGCTCTCCCGGTTTGCGTGAGGGTCACCCGGCGAGTGGTTCTGTCAAACAATCTCACCCCCAAAGCGGTTTCCAGCTTTTCAATTCGCCTGCTTAACGCCGATTGCGAAATGCAAATCGCCTCGGCGGCGTAGCGAAAGCTGCCGTGCTCGCTGAGGGCTAAAAAGGCGTAGAGATCCTGCAGGTCAAAAAGGGGCAAGTGGCGCTTCTCCTGGATTTAACAAAAAAACAACAATCGATTGTACTGTTTATTTTGTTTTCCAGGAAGAAACAACGCCGACCAGCCGCAGGTTAAATAGATGACCTGCGGCCCGGCATCAGGCGTGCGCCAGCAGCGGGAACATCAATTTGTTGTCGTGGAAGATGTTCTCTTTGTTAAAATAGATAAACAACATATCGTCGCCGTCTATTTTTTCGTACTCGCCAAGGCGCGCTTCCTTCGGCGTAAAACCAAGCACCGCCTGCTGCGATTGCGGCTGGGCGAGTTCATTGATAATGGTCGCCATGGATTGTCCGGCATCGCAAAAAATATCAAAGCAGATCAGCTCATGGGCGCTTTGCATCGCAATGGCGACGGCCTGGTTTTTCTCCGAGTAGTACACGAAATGCTTCATAAACGCCGAACAGTAAAACATCAGCAGACCGAAGTTATTCTCCACTCGTAGCTGTGAAAAGGGGTTGGATTTCTGGTAGTAGTGCTTAAGCAGGGCAATATCTTGCGCACTATCCATATCCAGTTTACGGAAGTCGCCGGGAGTCGGCGAAACGGGCGCAACATATTGATATTCGTCGGTCCGCGTAAAGCCAAATTTGGGGTAGAAATCGACGGTGGTGGAGTTGGCAAACAGGAAAAAAGCATCCGCTTTGTCACGCCAGTCATCAAGGATATGTTGTATCAACTGTCCGGCAAGCCCTTTATTACGGTAATCAATGTTGGTCATTACCGTACCTATTTGAATATAGCGTCGAGGTTGGCCTTGCCAGACCAGATCAATAATATTCGCGGAGGCGTTGGCGATAACTTTATTCTTATCAACGAAAGCGTAGGGGATATAGGATTCACTCCAGTACCCTTGCTGATACCAGGCGTCAAAGGATAGATCGAACGTTTTGATGGCTAAATCAATAAAGCTTTTTCTTAATGTATTATCATCTTTGAGTTGCTTAACTAATTTGTAGTGCATCGCAGTCATTCCTTTCTTATTCGTTTTGCTATCCGGGATTGCTACAGGCAAATTTTACCCCTTGAAAATCACAGGCTTTGCGCCTGAGTATGGCGGTTTTCTGTGGTTTGTACAGCATTGACAGAAGGGCATCGCTCAGGACGTTGCCTGGCTCACAATTAACGGCGAACATTCTGCGTGGATTAGGTCAGTGAGGAACAACCGCTTCGGTTTAAAAATGAGCACGTGGATCATTTGGTTTATTCTTTTTTCTCGGAGAATAATCTGAAGAAATCTATTTGAGAGAAATTTACAGCAGAGCGTAAGTATAAGATAAAAATATTTTAATTATTTATTTTTGGCATAACGCGCTGATATTTATCTATAAAATAAAAGATATCGAAAAGGCATATTTAATCAATAGGTAATATGAGCTAACTCTCAACGGCACAAGGCGTATTTTAGCTTCTGCGATGATATTAAATTGCTGAGGGATGAGCTAAATGAGCCATCATCTTCTACACTTTGTGGCACCGTTGCCATTGAGGTTTTTCGCAAACAAAGGGAAAACATCATATCAGCGCTGAATGTAACCAATTGAATGTTAATGAGAAGTTGTCATATTTTCAATAGAGGAGTTCGTGATATGGCATTCGTAACAACTAAAGATGGCGTTAATATTTATTTTAAAGACTGGGGTCCGAAAGAGGCTCAGCCTATTGTGTTCCACCATGGCTGGCCGTTAAGCGCTGATGACTGGGATAACCAGATGCTGTTTTTCCTCGCGCAAGGGTTTCGCGTCATCGCTATCGACCGCCGCGGCCATGGGCGTTCCGACCAGGTAAGCGAAGGCCATGATATGGATCACTATGCGGCCGATGCTTCTGCTGTGGTCGAAAGTCTGGATTTGCATAACGCTGTTCACGTTGGTCATTCAACCGGCGGCGGTCAGGTCGCGCGCTATGTGGCTAAATATGGCCAGCCGCAGGGCAGGGTAGCCAAAGCGGTATTAATCAGTTCCGTACCGCCGTTAATGGTGAAAACCGACAATAACCCAGGCGGTACGCCCATCGAAGTGTTTGACGGTTTCCGCAAGGCGCTTGCTGCTAATCGCTCACAGTTCTATCTCGATGTTGCCAGTGGACCGTTCTACGGTTTTAACCGCGATGGCGCAGAGGTTTCGCAAGGTACCATCCAGAACTGGTGGCGTCAGGGGATGACCGGTAGCGCGAAAGCCCATTATGAAGGGATTAAGGCCTTCTCTGAAACCGACCAGACAGAAGATCTGAAAGCGATTACGGTGCCGGTGTTGGTAATGCAGGGTGACGACGACCAGGTCGTTCCTTATAAAAATGCCGCCATTCTCCAGGATAAACTGTTAGCGAATAGCGAGCTTAAAATTTATCCGGGCTTACCGCATGGCATGCACACGTCACATGCGGATGTGATTAACGCCGATCTGCTGGCCTTCATTCGTTCATAACGATATTTAGCCTTCGGGGACGTGTCTTCGGAGGCTATTTATTTATTGTTGAAGATGAATAACGCAAACTTTAGCTTGCGTGCCACTGTACGAAAAAATTAATAATAAATTTGTTACACAGTTGGTTTAATACCAGGGCAGCGTACAGGTTATAGTCTACACTTGTATGCGTATTACCGCACGAATAGGAAAAAACTAAATGTTATGGATCGGGTACCTTATCCGCAAATTCGGACTGAGGCCTCCCGCAGGCATGTAAATCAAGGATCCTGAAGAGCAATAGTCAGATGTCGCATTTACCCAAATTCTCTCTTTCATTATTACACCCGCGTTACTGGCCGGCATGGCTGGGCATTGGCTTATTGTGGCTGGTGGTACAACTTCCTTATCCGCTGATCTATCGTCTGGGCCATGGTCTGGGGCGTTTATCCATGCATTTTTTGCGCGGAAGAGTACGTATTGCGCAGCGTAATCTCGAGCTCTGCTTTCCACACCTCAGCCCGGCGCAGCGTCATGAAATGTTGGTTAAGAATTTTGAATCTCTGGGCATGGGGTTGATGGAAACCGGCATGGCATGGTTCTGGCCGACCCATCGCGTTGAGCGCTGGACCGAGACCAGCGGCGTCAATGAAGTTGTTGAACTACAGGAACAGAAGCAGGGTATTTTGCTGATTGGCATTCACTTTCTGACCCTGGAACTCGGCGCGCGGATGTTTGGCATGTTCACGCCGGGGATTGGCGTTTACCGGCCAAACGATAATCCGCTGATCGACTGGCTGCAAACCTGGGGACGACTGCGTTCTAACAAGACGATGCTGGATCGTAAAAACTTGAAAGGTATGGTTAAGTCACTGAAAGAGGGCGAGATCATCTGGTACGCTCCGGATCATGATTATGGTCGCGCCAGCAGCGTATTTGTTCCCTTTTTCAATGTTGATAATGCTGCGACCACCACCGGTACCTGGATGCTGGCGAGAATGTCAAAAGCCACTATTGTTCCCTTTGTTCCGCGAAGAAAGCCCAACGGCGCCGGGTATGAGCTGATTGCGCTGCAGCCTGAGGCGACGCCGCCGCTGGATTCTCCGGAAACCACCGCCAGATGGATGAACAAAATTATTGAGCAATGTATCCTGATGGCGCCGGAACAGTACATGTGGCTGCACCGTCGTTTTAAGACCCGTCCGGAAGGGGTACCGTCGCGTTACTAAGCGTGGCAGATGGTAAAAAAATAATCTGATAAATAGCGCGCTTATTAATCTTGTGTCTATACTGAAAGAGCCTCAATTAAGGCTCTAATCCAAGGAGAATGTAGGATGAAAAAGGTATTAGTCGCTTTAGCTCTTTCAGCAGTTGCCTTTGGCGCCTCGGCAGCGCAATTAATTACTAAAGAAGAAGCCTCGCATTTCAAACTGACTCACGTGGGCAGTATTTCTGTGGGACCGTCTGGCGGGCAATTCTCTTCACCTTCTGATCTTCACGATCAGCTTTCTAAGCTGGCAGATGAGAAGGGCGGTAAATATTATATTATTACCGCGGCGCGCGAACACGGGCCGAACTTTGAAGCAACGGCGGAAGTGTATAAATAATTAATCACATTGATTAATTATACATAAACGTCGAGAGTCTTATTTTTAACCCGGCACGCCACAGCGCTGCCGGGTTTTTTATTTAAGTTCCAGGAAGCGATTTGCTCCGTTTACTTCGCATCGACGGTGGGATAGTCGAGGTAGCCCTCTTTACCACCGCCGAAAAACTGCTCTCTGATTGGCTGGTTCAGCGGCAGGTTGTGCTGCAGGCGATAGGGCAGATCCGGGTTGGCGATAAACGGACGGCCAAAACCAATCAGGTCGGCCCAGCCTTTGGCCAGCGCCTCTTCGGCTCGTTCTACGGTGTATTTCCCTGAATAAATCATCGTGCCGCGGAACACCTGACGCAGCGCTTCTTTAAAGGCGGCGGGCATCACCGGCGCATCATCCCAGTCGGCTTCGGCGATATGAATATAGGCGATGCCGATATCATTAAGGACGCTGGCCGCCGCCAGATAAGTGGCTTCCGGCGTATCGTCTTTCGACCCCATTAAGGTGGTCAGCGGCGCCAGGCGGATACCCAGTTTCTCTTTACCAATCGCATCGGCAACGGCCTGCGCCACTTCTTTCAGGAAACGCAGGCGATTGGTTAACGAACCGCCATACTCATCGGTGCGCTGGTTTTCTCGAGAATCAATAAACTGATTAATCAGATAGCCATTTGCACCGTGGAGCTCAACACCATCGAAGCCGGCGGCAATAGCGTTGCGCGCGGCCTGCGCATATTGTTCGATAATCGCCGGGATCTCTGCGCGAGTCAGGGCGCGCGGCATTGAGTGCTGCACCATTTCACCGACGCCATTTTCCGGACCGCGGCCTTCGACATCGACAAAGACCTTCACCCCTTCAGCCTGAATAGCAGATGAGGAAACCGGTGCGGCATTACCCGGCTGCAGGACGGTATGGGAGACACGCCCTACGTGCCAGAGCTGGGCAAAAATTTTGCCTCCCGCCTGGTGTACCGCAGCGGTGACTTTTTTCCAGCCGGCGATCTGCGCTTCATTATAGATGCCCGGCGTCCAGGCATAACCCTGTCCCTGTTGGCTAATCTGTGTGCCTTCGCTGATAATTAAACCGGCGCTGGCGCGTTGGGCGTAATACTCCGCCATCTGCTCGGTAGCGACATCGCCGGCCCCGGCGCGGGAACGCGTCATCGGCGGCATCACGATACGGTTGTTTAACGGCAGGGCCTGCAAGGAATAGTGGTCGAATAACATAATGCGTCTCCTTAACGACTTGATGGACGCAGCATAGACCCTGGCTATTTTGGATTAAATGACAACGATGTTCATAGACTGTTAACTGATTTGTATATAAAGGGAGTAGCTTATGCCAAACGTGTGGGGTATTGACCACCCGCATAATTAGGTAGGCGAAATGTGGTATTATCGCGCCTTTCCCTTTTCGTCCTGGGGTTTTTTTTATGCAACAACCTGTTGTTCGCGTTGGGGAATGGCTCGTTACTCCTTCTGTAAACCAAATTAGCCGGAACGGACGTCAGCTTACTCTCGAACCGCGTTTAATCGATCTTCTGGTCTACTTTGCTCAACATCCTGGCGAGGTACTCAGCCGGGACGAGCTTATCGATAACGTCTGGACGCGCAACGTGGTGACCAGCCATGTCGTCACCCAGAGTATTTCCGAATTGCGTAAATCGCTGAAAGACGGCGATGACGGCAGCATGGAATATATTGCGACGGTGCCAAAACGCGGTTACAAGCTAACGGTCCCGGTAATTTGGTGTACGGAAGAGGGCGAAGAGTTGGCGCCGGTCGTACCGCCAGCGGCCCCTGTCTCCGTTCCTGAAACGTCGCCACCGACTATCTCTTCTCCATCTGTCGCGCCAGCGGCGCCGGCAGTGCCGGAAAAACGTAAACGGATCACCACCTTCTGGGTGTGGACGCTGTTTCTGCTGGCGTTGGGCAGTTGCGTCGCGTTAGTCGCCTTGTCGTCGATAGAATCGCGGCCGCCGGAAACCAAAACTCGCCTGCTGCTAAACCCGCGCGATATCGACATACACCTGGTAAACGGCAGTTCATGCAACAACTGGGCGTCGCAGCATGCCTATGCGGTAGGGTTGGGCAGCCTGGTAACCACCTCGCTTAACACCTTCTCGACCTTTATGGTCCATGATAAAACCAACTACAACATCAACGAACCCAGCAGTTCGGGTAAAACGTTGACCATCGAATTCGTTAATCAGCGCCACTATCGCGCCCAGCAGTGCTTTATGTCGGTGAAACTGGTCGATAACGCCGACGGCTCGACGATGCTCGATAAACGCTACTTTATTACCATGGATAACCAGCTCACCATCCAGAATGACCTGCTGGATAGTCTATCAACCGCGCTAATGCAGCCGTGGCCGGATCGCATGAAAGCGATGCTGAAACAGTATCAACCCGCGCAAAGCCCTTCGTTAACCCGTCTTTATCAGGCCCATCAGCTATTAATGAAAGGCGATGTCGATTCACTCGGTAAAGCCAGCGATATACTTGATGACGTCATTAAACAATCGCCGGATTTTATTTATGCTTACGCCGAAAAAGCGCTGGTGGATGTATTACGTCATTCGCAGCAGCCGTTGGATGAAAAACAATTAGCGACGCTGTATGCCGAGGTTGGGAAAGTAGGTGAAATGCCCGGCATTAAAGATATGGCGATCTTCTACCAGATAAAAACGGTAGATATGTTAGGCAAAGGGAAAATAGATGAAGCGTACAGCGCTATCAACACGGGCATTGATTTAGAAATGTCGTGGATGAATTATGTGCTGCTCGGTAAAGTCTATGAGATGAAAGGACAGAACCGCGAAGCTGCCGATGCCTACCTGACGGCGTTTAATTTACGCCCTGGCGAAAACACCTTGTACTGGATTGAAAACGGAGTATTCCAGACCTCCGTCACCCGCGTAGTACCGTATCTCGATAATTTCCTCGCTTCAGAATAAGTAAACCCTCATCATGCTCATGGTTTTGAGTATGATGAGGTTAAATTTATGTATCTCATGAGCACTCTGATTGTTACCTGAAATAAGCGTTATTTTCCTGCCTGGTAACACAATTTCAACACCGAAGTGTCTCTCTAACTCTTTGTAAGTAGGCTATGTTTATCTTTTTTTGATATCAACATGTCATGTTTATATGTTAATCGAAAAAGGTCAAAATATCATTTGTCTGATGTTTGTAGTTATTTCACTTTATCTTTAGGATTTATCTCGTACGAATCAGTAATCTTGTTGGCAGTTGGTCGGGTCAATAAATGGTTCTATATCATGATCTGTACCTCCCAAATAAACTTAGGAGAAAAACAACCATGAGTTCTGCCAAGAAGATCGGGCTATTTGCCTGTACCGGCGTAGTCGCCGGTAATATGATGGGGAGCGGTATTGCACTATTACCTGCGAACCTCGCCAGCATCGGTGGTATTGCCATTTGGGGTTGGGTAATTTCTATTATTGGCGCGATGTCTTTGGCTTATGTTTATGCCCGACTGGCGACCAAGAACCCGCAGCAGGGTGGTCCAATTGCTTATGCAGGGGAAATTTCTCCGGCCTTCGGTTTCCAGACCGGCGTCCTTTATTATCATGCAAACTGGATTGGTAACCTGGCAATCGGTATTACCGCCGTCTCTTATCTCTCTACGTTCTTCCCAATTTTAAATAACCCGGTGCCAGCAGGTATTGCCTGTATTGCCATCGTGTGGATCTTTACTTTCGTTAATATGCTCGGCGGGACCTGGGTAAGCCGTCTGACCACCATTGGTCTGGTACTGGTGCTTATTCCGGTGGTGATGACTGCGGTCGTCGGCTGGCATTGGTTTGACGCGGCAACCTATCAGGCGAACTGGAACACCTCCAGCACCACCGATAGCCACGCGGTCATTAAAAGTATCCTGCTCTGCCTGTGGGCCTTCGTTGGCGTAGAATCCGCCGCAGTAAGTACCGGGATGGTGAAAAACCCGAAACGTACCGTACCGCTGGCAACCATGCTGGGTACTGCGATGGCCGGTATCGTCTATATCGCCGCGACTCAGGTTATCGCCGGTATGTATCCTGCTTCTCAGATGGCTGCGTCCGGCGCGCCGTTCGCAATTAGCGCCTCTACCATTCTCGGCGGCTGGGCTGCTCCGATGGTTTCCGCTTTCACCGCCTTCGCTTGCCTGACTTCTCTGGGCTCGTGGATGATGCTGGTTGGCCAGGCCGGTGTACGTGCCGCCAACGACGGTAACTTCCCGAAAGTGTATGGCGAAGTCGATAGCAACGGTATCCCGAAAAAAGGCCTGCTGCTGGCGGCGGTGAAAATGACCGCGCTGATGGTACTGATTACCCTGATGAACTCCGCCGGTGGTAAAGCATCTGACCTGTTCGGCGAGCTGACCGGTATCGCGGTACTGCTGACCATGCTGCCTTACTTCTACTCCTGTGTTGACCTGATTCGTTTCGAAGGCATCAACATCCGCAACTTTGTTAGCCTGATTTGCTCGGTACTGGGTTGCGTGTTCTGCTTCATCGCGCTGATGGGCGCAAGCTCCTTCGAACTGGCCGGCACCTTCATCGTTAGCCTGATTATCCTGATGTTCTACGGTCGCAAAATGCACCAGCGCCAGCAGAACAACGCAGCGGATAACAACAGCCCCGCTAACGCGCACTAATCAGTAAACCGTTTTCCTGAGGCTCCTTCCATCACCTGTCACATCGTGACGGGAGGGGCTTTCTACATCTGGAGATTTGACTATGAACGTTATTGCAATCATGAATCACATGGGTGTTTACTTCAAAGAAGAACCCATCCGTGAACTGCATCGTGCTCTCGAACGCCTGGACTTCCGTATTGTCTACCCGAACGACCGTGACGACTTATTAAAACTTATCGAAAACAACTCTCGTCTGTGCGGCGTGATCTTCGACTGGGATAAATACAATCTCGAACTGTGCGAAGAAATCAGCAAAATGAACGAGTACATGCCGCTGTACGCTTTCGCTAACACCTACTCCACCCTGGACGTTAGCCTGAACGATCTGCGCATGCAGGTTCGCTTCTTCGAATATGCGCTGGGCGCCGCTGAAGATATCGCGAACAAAATCAAACAGAACACTGACGAATACATCGACACCATTCTGCCGCCGCTGACCAAAGCGCTGTTCAAATATGTACGTGAAGGCAAATACACCTTCTGTACCCCAGGCCATATGGGCGGTACCGCGTTCCAGAAAAGCCCGGTAGGCAGCATCTTCTATGATTTCTTTGGTTCCAACACCATGAAATCCGATATCTCCATTTCGGTTTCTGAACTGGGTTCACTGCTCGACCACAGCGGCCCGCACAAAGAAGCGGAAGAGTATATCGCTCGCGTTTTCAACGCTGAACGCAGCTACATGGTGACCAACGGTACATCTACCGCTAACAAAATCGTCGGTATGTACTCCGCGCCTGCCGGCAGCACCGTACTGATTGACCGTAACTGCCACAAATCGCTGACTCACCTGATGATGATGAGCGACATTACGCCGATCTACTTCCGTCCGACCCGTAACGCTTACGGTATCCTCGGCGGTATCCCGCAGAGCGAATTCCAGCACGCGACTATCGCCAAGCGTGTGAAAGAGACGCCGAATGCGACCTGGCCGGTACACGCGGTTATCACCAACTCAACCTATGATGGTCTGCTGTATAACACCGACTTCATCAAGAAAACCCTGGATGTGAAATCCATCCACTTTGACTCCGCATGGGTGCCTTACACCAACTTCTCGCCGATCTATGAAGGCAAATGCGGGATGAGCGGCGGCCGCGTTGAAGGGAAAGTGATCTACGAAACCCAGTCCACGCATAAACTGCTGGCGGCATTCTCCCAGGCTTCGATGATCCACGTGAAAGGCGACGTTAACGAAGAAACCTTCAACGAAGCCTACATGATGCACACCACCACTTCTCCGCACTACGGTATTGTGGCTTCCACCGAAACCGCGGCGGCGATGATGCGCGGTAACGCCGGTAAACGCCTGATCGACGGTTCTATCGAACGTTCTATCAAGTTCCGTAAAGAGATCAAACGTCTGAAAGGCGAGTCTGAAGGCTGGTTCTTCGATGTATGGCAGCCGGAACATATCGATGGCGCTGAATGCTGGCCGCTGCGTTCCGATAGCGCATGGCACGGTTTCAAAAATATCGATAACGAGCACATGTACCTCGACCCGATCAAAGTCACGCTGCTGACTCCGGGGATGAAGAAAGACGGCACCATGGATGATTTCGGTATTCCGGCAAGCATCGTGGCGAAATATCTCGACGAACACGGCATCGTGGTTGAGAAAACCGGTCCGTACAACCTGCTGTTCCTGTTCAGCATCGGTATCGATAAGACAAAAGCGCTGAGCCTGCTGCGCGCGCTGACCGACTTCAAACGCGCGTTCGACCTGAACCTGCGGGTGAAAAACATGCTGCCGTCTCTGTACCGTGAAGATCCTGAATTCTATGAAAACATGCGTATTCAGGACCTGGCGCAGAACATTCATAAACTGGTTGAGCATCACAACCTGCCGGACCTGATGTTCCGCGCATTCGAAGTGCTGCCATCCATGGTGATGACCCCGTATGCCGCGTTCCAGAAAGAGCTGCATGGTCAGACTGAAGAGGTTTACCTCGAAGAGATGGTAGGCCGCGTCAACGCCAACATGATCCTGCCGTATCCTCCGGGAGTTCCGCTGGTCATGCCTGGTGAAATGATCACCGAAGAAAGCCGCCCGGTACTGGAGTTCCTGCAGATGCTGTGCGAAATCGGCGCTCACTACCCGGGCTTCGAAACCGATATCCACGGCGCATACCGTCAGGCGGATGGTCGTTACACCGTTAAAGTGCTGAAAGAAGAAAACAACAAGTAATAGACGCACACAAGGGAAGTGGCTTGCCACTTCCCTTTTTTCACGCTGCAAGGAGAACCTATGAAAACACCCTCACAGCCGCGCGCGATTTACTACATCGTAGCGATCCAGATCTGGGAGTACTTCAGCTTTTACGGCATGCGCGCCTTACTCATCCTTTATCTCACCCACCAACTTGGCTTTGACGATAGCCACGCCATCAGTCTGTTCAGCGCCTACGCATCTTTAGTTTACGTAACCCCCATTCTCGGCGGCTGGCTTGCCGACCGCCTGCTCGGCAACCGCACGGCGGTGATAGCCGGGGCGTTGTTAATGACCCTCGGCCACGTGGTGCTGGGCGTCGAATCTGATTCCACCTGGAGCCTCTATCTGGCGCTGGCGATCATTATCTGCGGCTATG
>DWRD01000089.1:0-15493 GCA_022318305.1 Gerosis bhagava
AGCAGGCGCGGCCCGGCGACCGCCTGACCCTCAGCGGGCCGATGGGCAGCTTCTATTTGCGCAGCGGAGAACGCCCGCTGCTCATGCTGGCGGGCGGCACCGGGCTGGCGCCGCTGCTGTCCATGTTACACACCCTGCAGACACAGGGTAGCCCGCGTTCGGTGACGTTACTGTACGGGGTGACCCGTGACGACGATCTGGTGAAAACCGACGCGCTGGATGCGTTTAAACAGCAACTGACGGGATATCGCTGGCTGCCGGTGGTGGCGGATGAAAGCAGTTCCTGCCCGCAGCGCGGCTTCGTGACTGAACATCTCGATGACGCGATGCTGAATAATGGCGACGTTGACATCTATCTTTGCGGACCGCCGCCGATGGTGAATGCGGTCGCCACGGCACTGCGCGAACGAGGAATTTCCCCGGCAGGGTTTTGGTATGAGAAATTTATCGCCAGCCAGAGCGCGGCGGCGTAAGGAGACATGATGCGTTTTACCAATAAAGTCGTCGCTATCACCGGCGCGGCGCAGGGCATTGGTCGCCAGACCGCGGAACAGGCGGCAACTGAAGGCGCCGTCCTGTTGCTGATTGACCGCTCGCCTTACGTACACGAACTGGCTGCCGTTTTAGCCCGGGCCGGAAATCAGGTACTGGCGCTGGAGGCTGACCTTGAGCAGTGGCAGAGTACTGAACAGGCGTTTGCCGCCGGGGTCGCGCATTTTGGCCGCCTCGACGTACTCATCAACAACGTCGGCGGCACCATCTGGGCGCGACCTTTCGCCGAGTATCAGCCAGAACAAATTGAGAAAGAGATCCGCCGCTCGCTGTTCCCCACCTTGTGGGGCTGCCGCGCGGCGCTCCCCTGGATGCTGAAGCAGGGGAAAGGCAGCATCGTCAATATCTCGTCGGTGGCGACGGCAGGGGTGAACCGGGTGCCTTACTCGGCGGCGAAAGGCGGCGTTAACGCGCTGACCCGGTCGATCGCTATGGAGTATAGCGGCAGCGGCATTCGGATTAACGCCGTCGCGCCGGGCGGTACGGAGGCGCCGCCGCGCCTGACGCCGCGCAATGAAGAGCAGCCGAGCGAGCAGGAAAAGGCGTGGTATCAGCAGGTTGTCGATCAGACGGTGGCGAGCAGCCTGATGCGCCGTTACGGCACGCTGGCGGAACAGGCGAATGCGATCCTGTTTCTCGCCAGCGATGAGGCCAGCTATATCACCGGCGTGACGCTACCGGTGGCGGGCGGCGACCTCGGCTAACGGCGGGCGGCATACCAGCAGAGCAGGGAGCCGAGACATACCATCCCGGCCCCCTGCCAGAATGACCATGAGAGCGCGGCGCTGAGCAGCACCGCCGCCAGCGCGGAAGAGAGCACCGGCGTAAAGTACGACGCCGCCGCCAGCAGGCTGACGTTGCCGTGCAGGATGCCAACGTTCCACGCCGCGTAGGCCAGCCCCAGCGCCACGGAGACCGTAATCAGCTTAATGACTACCGGCCAGCTAAACAGCATCGGCGGCTGCGCGCTGGCCAAAAACTTCAGCCACAGGGTCAGCGCCGTTAATAAGACGAAGAGGGTAATGCCATTTTTGCCTTTGGCATATTTCGCGGTAACCGTGCAGTACGCCGCCCAGATAAACGCGCCGATAAATGCCAGAAAATAGCTCAGCGGGCTGGAGATGACGTTATTGATAATTTCATCGAGGTTAAGTCCGTGTTCGCCGCCAAGCACCCAGCTCACGCCGAACAGCGCCAGCAATAAGCCGGGGATCACCAGCCAGCTGCTTTTCTGACCGTTAAAAAGAATGGCGAATAAAATGGTCAGGCTGGGCCACAGGTAATTGACCATTCCCACTTCAATGGCCTGCTGGCGGGTGGCGGCGAAGCCCAGCGATAGGGCGAGGCAGATCTCATAGCTAACAAACAGCACGCTGCCGGCTAACAGATAGCGGCGCGGGATCTGGCGCAGGTTGGGAAAGCCGACGGTAAAAATGAGCAGCAGGCCGCTGAGACTATAAATCATCGCCGCGCCGCCGACAGGACCTAGCCCTTCGCTAACGCCGCGAATCAAGCCGACCATCGTGCTCCATAATATAATGGCGGCGAAGCCTATTGACGTCGCTCTCTTTTTTTCCATGTTTAACCTGATAGTGACTCAAACGCAGCCAGAATTTATAACATCTTTTTGCGCCCGGCGGTCGATCTTTTCCGTAGCACATAACTCTTTGGGGTTAGTCAAACTCGTCGCCGATGACTCTTTAGAGGGCTAGCGTGGGCGACCTTGATTTGACGCAATAAAAAAAGGGACATTGCTGTTAGTTTCCTCCGCGCGATGAACAAACATCCTGCATGGAGGAATCAATGGACGTCAGCCGCAGAAAGTTTTTTAAAATCTGCGCAGGCGGTATGGCCGGAACAACAGCTGCCGCACTGGGCTTCGCCCCGAAAATGGCGCTGGCTCAGGCACGCAATTTCAAATTGCTGCGCGCAAAAGAGATCCGCAACACCTGCACTTACTGCTCCGTGGGCTGCGGGCTATTAATGTATAGCCTGGGCGACGGCGCGAAAAACGCCAAAGAAGCGATTTATCATATCGAAGGGGATCCGGATCATCCGGTAAGCCGCGGCGCGCTGTGCCCGAAAGGCGCCGGTCTGCTGGACTACGTCCACAGTGAAAATCGCCTGCGATATCCGCAATACCGCGCTCCGGGTTCGGATAAATGGCAGCGCATCTCCTGGGATGAAGCTTTTAACCGCATCGCCAAATTGATGAAAGCCGACCGCGATGCCAACTTTATTGAAAAGAACGAACAGGGCGTGACGGTTAACCGCTGGCTTTCCACCGGAATGCTGTGCGCCTCGGCGGCGAGTAATGAGACCGGCATGCTGACGCAAAAATTTGTGCGCTCGCTCGGCATGCTGGCGGTAGACAACCAGGCGCGCGTCTGACACGGACCAACGGTAGCAAGTCTTGCTCCAACATTTGGTCGCGGTGCGATGACCAACCACTGGGTTGATATCAAAAACGCAAACGTCGTAATGGTGATGGGCGGCAACGCCGCGGAAGCGCATCCGGTGGGATTCCGCTGGGCGATGGAAGCGAAGAACAATAACGATGCTACGCTTATCGTCGTCGACCCACGCTTTACGCGTACCGCGTCGGTGGCCGATATCTATGCGCCGATTCGTTCCGGTACCGACATTACGTTCCTGTCGGGCGTGCTGTTGTACCTTATCGAAAATAATAAGATTAATGCCGAGTACGTAAAGCATTACACCAATGCCAGCCTGCTGGTACGGGATGATTTTACCTTCGAAGATGGCCTGTTCAGCGGCTACGATGCGGAAAAGCGCCAGTATGATAAATCGTCCTGGAACTACCAGTTCGATGAAAATGGCTACGCGAAACGCGATGAAACGCTCAGCCATCCGCGCTGCGTCTGGAATCTGCTCAAGCAGCACGTTTCCCGCTACACGCCGGAAGTGGTTGAAAACATCTGCGGTACGCCGAAAGAAGACTTCCTCAAAGTCTGCGAGGTGCTGGCTTCAACCAGCGTCGCGGATCGCACCACCACCTTCCTGTATGCGCTGGGCTGGACGCAGCACACCGTCGGCGCGCAGAACATCCGCACCATGGCGATGATCCAACTGCTGCTCGGCAACATGGGCATGGCTGGCGGCGGCGTCAACGCGCTGCGCGGACACTCCAATATTCAGGGGCTGACCGATTTGGGTCTGTTGTCGACCAGTCTGCCGGGTTATTTGACGCTGCCGTCCGATAAACAGAGCGATCTGCAAAGTTATCTTAGCGCCAACACGCCGAAAGCGACGCTGGCCGACCAGGTGAACTACTGGAGCAACTACCCGAAATTCTTCGTCAGCCTGATGAAATCGTTCTACGGCGATGCGGCGCAGAAAGAGAATGACTGGGGCTTCAACTGGTTGCCGAAATGGGATCAGGCCTACGACGTCATCAAGTACTTCAATATGATGGATAACGGCAACGTCACCGGCTATATCTGCCAGGGCTTCAACCCGGTTGCGTCCTTCCCGGACAAAAACAAAGTGGTGCGTAGCCTCAGTAAGCTGAAATATATGGTGGTTATCGATCCGTTGGTGACCGAGACCTCGACTTTCTGGCAGAACCACGGCGAGTCTAATGATGTCGACCCGGCTACGATTCAGACCGAAGTCTTCCGTCTGCCATCGACCTGCTTTGCCGAAGAAGACGGTTCGATCGCCAACTCCGGTCGCTGGCTGCAGTGGCACTGGAAAGGCCAGGACGCGCCGGGCGAAGCACGCAACGATGGCGAAATTCTTGCCGGGATCTATCACCGTTTGCGTGAGCTGTACCGTCGCGAAGGCGGTAAGGGCGCGGAACCGCTGCTGAAAATGAGCTGGAGTTATAAGCAGCCAGATCATCCGGAATCGGAAGAGGTTGCAAAAGAGAACAACGGCTACGCGCTGGCGGATCTCTACGATGGCAATGGGGCGCTGCTGGCGAAAAAAGGACAGTTGCTGAATAGCTTCGCACTGTTGCGCGATGACGGCAGCACCGCGTCATCTTGCTGGATCTACACCGGCTGCTGGACCGAGCAGGGTAACCAGATGGCGAATCGCGATAACGCCGATCCTTCTGGGCTTGGCAATACGCTGGGCTGGGCCTGGGCCTGGCCGCTCAACCGCCGCGTGCTGTATAACCGCGCATCGGCCGATATTAACGGTAAACCTTGGGATGCGAAGCGAATGCTGATCCAGTGGAACGGCAGTAAGTGGGTCGGTAATGATATTCCGGACTTCAATACCGCGCCGCCGGGGAGCAACACCGGGCCGTTTATTATGCAGCAAGAGGGGCTTGGGCGCCTGTTTGCGCTCGATAAACTGGCGGAAGGGCCGTTCCCTGAACACTACGAGCCGATGGAAACGCCGCTTGGCACCAACCCGCTGCACCCGAATGTGGTCTCCAGCCCGGTAGTGCGTTTATACGAAGATGACGCTATTCGCTTAGGTAAGAAGGATAAGTTCCCGTATGTCGGTACTACCTATCGCCTGACCGAACACTTCCATACCTGGACCAAGCATGCGCTGCTTAATGCGATTGCGCAGCCGGAACAGTTTGTCGAAATCAGCGAAGGGCTGGCGAAAAGCAAAGGTATCGTCAACGGCGACTGGGTGAAAGTCAGCAGCAAGCGCGGCTTTATTCGTGCGGTTGCCGTGGTGACCCGCCGACTGCGCACGCTGAACGTCAACGGCCAGCAGGTAGAAACCGTCGGTATCCCGCTGCACTGGGGTTTTGAAGGCGTGGCCCGTAAAGGTTACATCGCCAACACCCTGACGCCTAACGTCGGCGATTCCAACTCGCAAACGCCGGAGTATAAGGCGTTTTTGGTCAACATCGAGAAAGCGTAAGGAGCGATTAAATGGCGATGGAAACACAAGACATTATTAAACGCTCCGCGACCAACCAGATGACTCCCGCGCCACGCGCGCGGGACTATAAGGCCGAAGTCGCCAAGCTTATCGATGTCTCCTCCTGCGTAGGCTGTAAAGCCTGCCAGGTGGCCTGTTCCGAGTGGAATGACATTCGCGATGAAGTGGGGCACTGCGTCGGCGTGTACGACAACCCGGCGGATCTCAGCGCTAAATCCTGGACGGTAATGCGTTTTAGCGAGACCGAACAGAACGGCAAGCTGGAGTGGCTTATCCGCAAAGATGGCTGTATGCACTGCGAAGAGCCGGGTTGCCTGAAAGCCTGCCCGTCCGCCGGGGCGATCATTCAGTACGCCAACGGCATCGTCGATTTTCAGCAGGAAAACTGCATCGGCTGCGGCTACTGCATTGCCGGATGTCCGTTTAATATCCCGCGCCTCAATAAAGAGGATAACCGGGTCTATAAATGCACGCTGTGTGTGGATAGGGTCAGCGTTGGTCAGGAACCAGCATGCGTGAAAACCTGTCCTACCGGCGCTATCCACTTCGGTACGAAAAAAGAGATGCTGGAAGTGGCGCAGGAGCGGGTGGATAAGCTTAAAAAACGCGGCTATGCCAATGCCGGGATCTACAACCCGCAGGGCGTAGGCGGCACCCACGTGATGTACGTGCTGCATCATGCCGACCAGCCGGAGTTGTATCACAAGCTGCCGAAAGCGCCGCAGATCGATACCAGTATCAATCTGTGGAAGGGGGCGCTGAAACCGCTGTCGGCGGCGGGCTTTATTGCCACCTTTGCCGGTCTGATTTACCACTACATCGGTATCGGGCCGAACAAGGAAGTTGATGACGATGAGGAGGAACATGATGAATAAATCGAAAATGATAGTGCGCACCAAATTTATCGACCGCGCCTGTCACTGGACGGTGGTTATCTGTTTCTTCCTGGTGGCGCTGTCGGGGATTTCGTTTTTCTTCCCGACCCTGCAGTGGTTGACGGAAACCTTCGGCACACCGCAGATGGGGCGTATCCTGCACCCGTTTTTCGGGGTGCTGATTTTTGTCGCGCTGATGTTTATGTTTGTGCGTTTTGTCCACCACAATATCCCTGATAAACAGGATATCCCCTGGCTGAAAGGCATTGTGGAGGTTCTGAAAGGCAATGAACATAAGGTCGCGCGCGTCGGTAAATATAACGCCGGGCAGAAGATGATGTTCTGGACCATTATGAGCATGATTTTTGTGCTGCTGGTGACCGGGGTGATTATCTGGCGCCCGTATTTTGCGGACTATTTCCCGATTCCGGTTATTCGTTACAGCCTGCTGATACACGCTACTTCGGCGATTATCCTGATCCACGCGATCCTCATCCATATGTATATGGCATTCTGGGTGAAAGGGTCGATTAAAGGCATGATTGAGGGTAAGGTCAGCCGCCGTTGGGCGAAGAAACATCACCCGCGCTGGTATCGCGATGTCGAACGCCTGGAAGCGCAAAAAGAGAGCCGTGAGGGAATGAAGTAAGCCTTTATGGGGTAAACCCGCTCCGGTGATATCGGGGCGGGTTTACGTATTTGTTATAAGCGCATCGATGGCGGAAATAACAGCCGTTCTTTCTTTATGTAAATTACAGACGAAATATTTATTATTCAGGCGCTGCTTTGCTACGCTGGTTATTCCCGGGGTGTTGAGGAATAGCTTTTGAAAGTCAATATTTACTAGTGGAGCTGCAGGGTGATAATGACTCGCCATATGTATATGATAACTCAGTGGCAAAACTAACCTTGATGATAAATCATCATAATAATCATGTTGAATCACCATAAGATAAGGTTGGAGTTCATTTGTCCTCGGTGATGGATTACGATAAACATCAAATTGCATGATAACTAAATCCCTTCGAAGAATGGGTCTTCCGACAGTAAACCGGCGCGCGCGGTAAATTCATTCATGGCATTTATGAATTCCTGGTGTTGCTGTAGTCTTTCCGCATCACTAATGGTTTGCCGATCGAAGGTCTGTTTAATCGCCGCATCAGACTCGTTTCGCTGTTTTTTATTCATCGCATTGCTATTCATTTTCTGCTCCCTGTGATTAACAGTCTGATTATCTCTGCATTAAACCGGAAAATAAATGTCGTTAACAACGCTTTTTTATATTTTGCGAGCCGGGTTCCAGAGCAACGCAACAGATGAAATATTAACGTTTATTGTAATAATCCTTTGCGCAGGGGGAATACTGCGCAAAGGTGATAAAGCCATTCCATTAAAATTTCTCAGGAATAAACCGGAAAGGAAAATGAGTCGGTTTCACTTTGCCAATTTTACGTTTCGGTAAGGTAATGTGTTCCGTTGGTAGAGCCTCGTAGGGGATCTGCGAAAGCAGATGGGTAATAATATTCAGGCGTACGCGTTTTTTATCTTCCGAGCGGGCGACAAACCACGGCGCCCAGGCGGTATCGGTGGCGGCAAACATCGCATCACGCGCTACGGTGTAGTCATCCCAGCGGTTGAAGGATTTAATATCCATCGGCGATAGCTTCCAGATTTTGCGTCCGTCATCAATACGGTCGCGCAGGCGCCGTTCTTGCTCCTGCGGCGTTACCTCCAGCCAGTATTTCAGTAAAATAATGCCGGAATCGACCATCCCTCGTTCTACCATCGGTGCGCCGTCGAGGAATTTTTGCACCTCCTCCTCGGTACAAAATCCCATCACCCGCTCAACGCCGGCCCGGTTGTACCAGCTGCGATCGAAAATCACTATCTCGCCGGCGGCGGGAAGATGTTTGATATAACGCTGAAAATAGAGCTGGCTGCGTTCGCGCTCGGTTGGCGCGGGCAGGGCGACGACGCGGAAAACCCGGGGGCTGACGCGTTCGGTTATCGCTTTGATGGTGCCGCCTTTGCCTGCGCCATCGCGACCCTCGAAGACGATGCATACCTTAAGCCCTTTATGCACTACCCACCGCTGTAGCTTGACCAACTCGACGTGCAGTTTACGCAACGCCTGCTGATATTCTTTCTCGCTTAACGGCTCCGTTTTGGCGGGTATGACGGGCGCAACGGCTTTCTTCTTGTTTCCCATGGCTGTCCTCCTGCGTGGTGGCCTGAAAGGCAGGTCGCTGTTTAAAGTGTAATCAGAGCCAGGCAAAGCGGCGGAAAACTTCTCATCCGGCGGAGAGAGAAAGATAGCCATTAAGCGCATCAACTCACTGTTGCTTAATGAGGAATCGGGTAGGATAGTCTCGTCAATTTACTAAAATCATTCAGGGAGAGAGTATGTCGAATAAACTTTTGCAAGTGCACTTTGCTTTTAGCGGCCCGTTTGGCGATGAAATGTCGACGCAATTAGCCGAACTCGCGCAATCTATTAACCAGGAGCCCGGTTTTATCTGGAAGATCTGGACGGAGAATAGCGCCACGCAGGAAGCCGGCGGCATATATCTGTTCGAAGATGAACAGAGCGCGCAGGCTTATGCGAAAAAACACGCCGCACGCCTGCGGCAATTTGGCGTGCAGGAGATGTTCTACAAGATTTTCGACGTCAATTTACCACTCAGCCAGATTAACCACGGGCCGCTCAATTAAGGTTACATATAGCGCTCAAACTGCCATGCCGCCACGGCTTCGAGGATAAACAGCCCGGATACAACAATACCCGCCACGCGATGGCGGGAATAGAAAAGTATTCCCGCGACCACGGCTAACACCGGTAACGTAATGGGCCAGCAGGCGACAATAGTAATCCAGGCGATGATCAGATAATCCTTCATCATGGCGAATACTCCATGGTCAACGTTTATCGGCGCGAACAATGCGCCGGTATAAATCAGAATTCGACGACGCCGCCTTGTTCAATACGGTCAATATCATTGGTAACGGGGTTCACCTTTTCGTTGTAATAGGTGTAGGCATTAACGTCGGGTGTCATCGTTAATTTTGGTTGTTCCGTTTTCGATTCAGGCGATTCTGCTGGTGGATTAACGGCAAGGTCTGCCGGTTCCGGCGGCGTATAATGTAACTGGTCGGCGAGATTACCCGCCGCGAAGGCGCAGGCGTTAATAGAAAGCGCGCTGATGGCGATAATAATTAATTTTTTTAAAGTCATGATTTTCATCCATGAGGCGAAACCCGCCACGGCGGCAGGTAAAAGAGCAAGGCTTAGGATAATACGTAAAAGAAGTTAATGTTTCAAAGCGTAAACGCCGTCTGGCAGCATAAAGTTGCTATTCATCGGCAATTCTTTATGGTAGCGACCTGTATTGCCGAGCATTCCCCATGCTCTCGTTATTAATTTCACATTAATGCAGCAAAATTTTCACTAGTTTTGATCATCACCGCACTTTTGCACCAGCCTGGTGCGCAAGGTTGCTAAAGTCGTTCTATGTTTAGCTCACTGTCGGTATGGACACCAGCGTTCCCGGCAGGCCACGTGACGGCAACAGACCTCCTGACCTGTAAAGACTGGCGCATTGCCGGGGTGGTACCGATTGCGGTCACGCTACGCGACTATTAGTAATCGATCTGGCGATACCTCTCTTCCTGGCGGGTTTTTTGCTTTATCTACCGAAGCCGCTACGGCTTATTCCAGCATTGGCACGTTACGCTGTAAGTGGTTTTTACTGCGCCAGTTTATGGCGTCTGTTTGATATCGCTGAGGACTATCCGAATGTCTTTAAAACTTAAAAAGTTGACTCTGCATTTTGCAATAGCAGGTTGTTTGAGCGCGGCATTTTATGCACAGGCGGATGTGAAGATTGGCGTGGCCGGCCCATTTACCGGGCCGAATGCGACCTATGGCGCCCAATACTGGAAAGGGGCATCGCAGGCGGCGGCTGATATTAATGCCGCCGGGGGGATTAAAGGCGAAAAAATTGTGCTGGTGCAGGGCGATGATGCCTGTGAACCCAAGCAGGCGGTGGCAGTGGCTAACCGCCTGGTCGACGACTCCGGCGTCTCGGCGGTGGTGGGTCATTTCTGCTCTTCCTCGACGATGCCCGCCTCCGAGGTCTATGACGAAGCCGGCATCCTGACCATCACGCCGGGTTCCACCAATCCGCAAATCACCGAACGCGGAATGAAAGATATGTTCCGCATGTGCGGGCGCGATGACCAGCAAGGGGTGATTGCCGCCAACTACATGCTGGATGTGCTGAAGGCGAAGAAGATCGCCGTCATTCACGATAAAGATACCTACGGTCAGGGATTAGCCGATGCGACGCGCGCGGCGCTGGCTAAACGCGGGACGAAAGAAGTGTTGTATGAAGGCTTATCCCGCGGGGAAAAAGACTTTAATGCCCTGGTAACCAAAATCGGCGCCCTGAAACCAGATGTGGTTTATTTCGGCGGCTGCCACCCGGAAGCCGGCCCGCTGGTGCGCCAGATGCGCGAGCAGGGCGTCCAGGCTAAGTTCTTCTCCGGCGACTGCGTGGTGACCGAAGAGTTAGTTACCGCCGCGGGCGGGCCGCAGTTTACCAATGGCGTGTTAATGACCTTCGGTAAGGATCCGCGCACCATTCCTGAAGGTAAAGCGGTGATCGACAAATTCCGCGCCAGCGGTTTTGAACCGGAGGGCTATACCCTTTACGCCTATGCTTCGATTCAGGCTATCGCCGCCGCCTATAACGCCGCCGGTACCGATAATGCCAAAGCCAGCGAATGGTTAAAAAACCATAGCGTCGATACCGTGATGGGTAAAAAAGCCTGGGATGGCAAAGGCGACCTGAAAGTATCGGATTACGTGGTTTATCAATGGGATGATAAAGGCAAATATCATCAGCTGTAACCCGGGATTGTAGTGCGCATAACGTCCTCATCAGAGGGGCGTCGTACCACCATAAGCAGCAGACGTTAAGGCCTCTGCGTCTGCTGCATCTTGACTGGCAGGATGGTTCATATGGCGGCATTCTTTCTGCAACAACTGATCAATGGCTTAACGCTTGGCGCGGTATATGGGCTTATCGCCATTGGCTACACCATGGTTTATGGCATCATCGGTATGATTAACTTCGCCCACGGCGAGGTATATATGGTCTCAGCCTATCTGTGTGCTATCGGGCTGGCGCTGTTGGCCTACTTTGGTATTCACTCCTTCCCGCTGCTTATTTTCGGCACGCTGGTGTTTACGATTATCGTCACCGGGGTGTACGGCTGGGCCATCGAACGCATTGCTTATCGGCCGCTACGTAACTCAACGCGTCTGGCGCCGCTGATCTCGGCAATCGGTATGTCGCTGATTTTACAAAACTACGTGCAACTGAGTCAGGGCCCCAATCAACAGGGGATCCCGACGTTGATGCACGGCGTATTGCGGATTACGGTAGGTGATGGCGTGGTGCAAATCACCTGGACCAAAATCTTCATCCTGCTCGCCGCCTTCGTCGGCATGGTGGTACTGAGCTGGATAATCAACCACACGCAGTTAGGTCGGGTTTGCCGCGCGACCCAGCAGGATCGGCGGATGGCGGCCATTCTCGGCATTAACACCGATCGGGTGATCTCGCTGGTGTTTATGATTGGCGCCGCCATGGCGGGCCTCGCCGGGGTGCTGGTGACCATGAATTACGGCACGTTTGATTTTTATATCGGCTTCATTATCGGCATTAAGGCCTTCACCGCGGCGGTACTGGGCGGGATCGGTTCGCTACCGGGGGCGATGCTTGGCGGCCTGCTGCTGGGCGTCGCCGAGGCGCAGTTTGCCGGGTTAGTGAACTCGGATTATAAGGATGTCTTCTCGTTCGCATTGCTGGTGGCGATTCTGATTTTTCGTCCGCAGGGGCTTCTGGGCCGTCCTGTGGTGGCCAAGGTCTAAGGGGGACATATGACCGATATTTCCCGTTTAGACGGCATCGACGTCAAACGCAGCGTTATTGATAGCGTGCTGGCCGGTTTATGCGCGCTGATAGTCTTTGGCCCGATCGTCGGCATCGTGCTGAAGGGGTACAGCTTTACGCTTTCTCCACAGCGCGTCATCGTGCTGGTGGCGGTGGTGATGGTGGGGCGACTGTTGCTCAGTCTGCTTTTGCAAACCCGCGGGGGGAAGCGGTTTGTCGGACGTTTTGAAGGCAACGACCAGGGGGTATTTGTCCGTGCCCCCGGCTATCGTAGTCGGCTGCGTTTTGTCCTGCCGCTGCTGGCGATCGTGGCTATCGTTTTCCCGTTAATGGCCAGCAAGTATCTGCTTACCGTGGCGATCCTCGGGCTTATCTACGTCCTGCTGGGGCTGGGATTAAACATCGTGGTGGGTCTCGCGGGGTTACTTGATTTGGGGTACGTCGCCTTCTACGCCATTGGCGCCTATGGCCTGGCGCTTGGCTATCAATACCTTGGCTTAGGTTTCTGGGCAATGCTGCCGCTGGGGGCGGTGATGGCAGCGCTGGCAGGAGCATTATTGGGTTTTCCGGTATTACGAATGCATGGCGACTACCTGGCTATTGTGACGCTGGGATTCGGCGAAATCATCCGCCTGGTGCTCAACAACTGGGTGAGCTTTACCGGCGGCCCCAACGGCGTTTCGGTGCCATCGCCAACGCTCTTCGGCCTCGAGTTTGCCCGGCGAGCCAAAGAGGGCGGCACTCCGATTCATGAATTTCTGCATATTGCCTACAACCCCAACCTTAAATTTATCTTTATTTATGCCGTGTTGTTTATCGTGGTGTTAATGGTGTTGCTGATAAAACACCGCCTGACCCGGATGCCGATTGGCCGGGCCTGGGAGGCGCTGCGGGAAGATGAAATCGCATGCCGGGCGATGGGGCTGAATCACGTGCTGGTTAAGCTGTCCGCGTTTATGCTTGGCGCGTCGACGGCCGGCATCGCCGGCGTCTTTTTCGCGACTTATCAGGGGTTCGTCAACCCGACGTCGTTCACCTTTTTCGAATCGGCGCTGATCCTCGCCATCGTGGTATTAGGCGGCATGGGCTCGACATTGGGGGTGGTGCTGGCGGCTTTCGTCCTGACGGTCACGCCGGAGCTGCTGCGCGGCTTTGACGAATACCGGGTTCTGCTCTTTGGCGTGCTGATGGTCCTGATGATGATCTGGCGCCCGCGCGGGCTGGTGCGCACCGGGCGTACCGGGGTGGAAATCCGCAAAGGAGTCGCGCCATGAGCGATGCAATATTGCAGGTCGAGCATCTGATGATGCATTTTGGCGGGATTAAAGCGCTGAATGATGTCAACCTTGAGGTTGAACGCGGATCGATTACCGCCCTGATTGGCCCGAACGGCGCGGGGAAGACCACGGTGTTTAATTGCCTGACCGGATTCTACCGCGCCAGCGGCGGCGCCATTCGTCTTAATGCCCGGCAACGAATGACCGATGTGATTCAGGTTCTCGGGCAGAAACTGCATGCCGATGATTTTTTCCATCCTGCGCGCCTGGGACGGCGGATGTACTACAAAATGTTCGGCGGCGCGCATCTGGTCAACCGCGCCGGGCTGGCGCGTACCTTCCAGAACATCCGCCTGTTTCGCGAAATGACGGTGATTGAAAATCTGATGGTGGCCCAGCATATGCTGGTCAACCGCCACTTGATCGCCGGGATCCTGAACACCCGCGGCTATCGGCAGGCGGAGAACCGCGCATTAGAGCGGGCCTTTTACTGGCTGGAAGTGGTGGAAATGGTTGACTGCGCCAATCGGCTGGCGGGAACGCTCTCTTATGGCCAGCAGCGGCGACTGGAGATCGCCCGCGCGATGTGTACCGGGCCGGAAATACTGTGTCTTGACGAACCCGCAGCCGGACTCAATCCGGCGGAAACGCGTGCCCTGAGCCGGATTATTCGTTTTCTGCGAGAACATCATGGCGTCACCATACTGCTGATCGAACATGATATGAGCCTGGTGATGGAAATCTCCGATCGCGTGATTGTGCTCGACCACGGCGATGTAATTGCTCATGGCACCCCGGCTGAGATCCAGGCCAACCTGAGCGTGATCGCCGCATACCTTGGTACCGATGAACAGGAGATTGCCTGATGAGCCAACCGTTGCTGGAATTTCGCGAGGTTAATGTTTTTTACGGGCAAATCCAGGCGCTGAAGTCGGTATCGCTAACGGTCAATGAAGGCGAAACGGTGGCGTTAATCGGCGCTAACGGCGCCGGAAAATCCACGCTGCTGATGTCCATTTTCGGCCAGCCGCGTATTTCCGCTGGCAGTATTATCTATCGCGGACATGATATTAGCCGCCAGTCGACGCACTATATCGCCACCAACGGTATTGCCCAGGCGCCGGAAGGACGACGTATTTTTGCCGACATGACGGTGGAAGAGAATCTGCTGATGGGCACTATTCCCATTGGTAATCGTTATCAGAATGAAGATAAAGCGCGGATGTATCAGCTGTTTCCACGGCTGGAAGAGCGTCGCGCGCAGCGGGCGATGACGCTCTCCGGCGGCGAGCAGCAAATGCTGGCGATCGCCCGCGCGCTGATGAGTCGGCCAAAGCTATTGCTATTAGATGAACCGAGCCTGGGTCTGGCGCCGCTGGTGGTGAAGCAGATTTTCAGCATCTTGCGCGAGTTGACCGCCCAGGGTATGACGCTGCTGCTGGTGGAGCAAAATGCGTACCACGCGCTAAAACTGGCTAACCGCGCGTATGTACTGGTCAACGGCGAAATACGTCTGAGCGGTAGCGGCGCAGAGTTGCTGGATAACCCGGAAGTCAGAAATGCTTATCTGGGGATGGGTTAAGTTTTCGTCGGTCGTAAGGGGAGAAAACAGGGTGTGAAATCGGTTACACTAGCGTCGTGAATGCACATTAAAGTGACCGACTAGATGAAGAAAACGATTTTTTCCTTAGCGCTGGGAACCTTTGGCCTCGGAATGGCGGAGTTTGGCATCATGGGGGTATTGCCTGAAATCGCCCATGATGTCGGCATTACCATCCCCGCGGCCGGCAACATGATCTCGTGGTACGCCTTTGGCGTGGTGTTTGGCGCGCCTGTCATGGCGTTGTTTTCCAGCCGTTTTTCGCTGAAATCGGTGATGCTGTTCCTGGTGGCGCTATGTGTGGCAGGCAACGCGTTATTTACCTTCTCCTCAAGTTATCCCATGCTGGCGCTCGGTCGC
>DWRD01000090.1:0-15378 GCA_022318305.1 Gerosis bhagava
CGGAGGATTAGTCGCTAACCAGCAGTCTGGCGGTGGGGTAATCGGTGATTAAAACATCGATATAGCCGCCGGTAAGCGCGCCTTTTATTGCCGCGACTTTGTCGGTGCCGCCGGCCAGCGCGACCACGTTCGGACATTTTTTGACTTTCTCCAGCGCCATGCCGATCACCGGATCTTCATCTTCGCGTAATACCGGCTGGCCGTATTTGTCGTAGTAGTGCAGGCAGATATCGCCAACCGCGCCCCGCGCCGCCAGCACCTGCAGCATATCTTCGTGATAATAGTTGCCCGACGTTTTCAGCAACTGGGAAGGTTCGAGAATGCCAATGCCGACAATGGCGATATCGACCTCGTCAAAGCGTGAAACCACGTCGGCGACATCTTTGCTGGCCAGCAGGCGGTTGCGCTCTTCCATGGAACCTTCGATGCTCTGCGACGGCAGCAGCCAGGCATCGCAATTAAGACGCTGGGCCAGCGTCTGGGTGAGGATCGTCGCCTGCACGTTGCCGTTGGGCCCGACGCCGCCAAGCAGTTGGATGACGCCGCTGGCCTTCAGGTTTTGCGCGTGGACCTCATCAACCATCGCGCGGATGGTGGAACTCCATGAAGAAACGCCAATCAGATCTTTTGGCCGCAGGCGGGTTTCCAGGTAGTGCGCGGCGGCTGAGCCAATCGCCCGCTTGATGGTATGGTCGCTGGCCTCTTCTTCGGTATCGACCACCACCGCCTGTTTAAGCCCGTAGCGATCCTCAAGCCCCTTTTCGAGATTGAGGAAGATATTTGATGGCTGTACGACGCTGATTTTGACAACGCCCTCTTTTTGGCAGCGGGTAATCGCGCGAGAGACAAATGACTGAGACAGCGAGAGAAGTTGGGCGATATCAGACTGCTTTCGTCCTTCCAGATAGTAAAGCGTGGCAATCTTCACCAATAGCCGTTGTTCATCCTGCTTAGCCATATTAATCCTCGAAAATCATTTATCGCCTTTCTTCAGGCGTTTAGCTGCAGCCATTATCGTAGTGACTTTTATCATACGCGAAAAAAAATCACACTTAAGTGTGATGATGGTCAAATTTTTACCACTCATCAAAATCGGCTATGGACAAAAACAAAACAGCCAGGCCATAATCGAATAAAGAATCATCATTGAATATATATTCAAGGCGGTTTTGAGTCAACGAGTTTATCCGGGCTTCGCCTGGAGCGGGAGGCAGAATGTTCCTGAGTATGGCGCTGGGGTGGAAGGCTAACCACCGGCATGGGGATATCTGGTTTTT
Source organism: Gerosis bhagava (assembly GCA_022318305.1). Lineage (NCBI taxonomy): Eukaryota > Metazoa > Arthropoda > Insecta > Lepidoptera > Hesperiidae > Gerosis > Gerosis bhagava. Next base: position 1,278 of record DWRD01000090.1, read on the forward strand.
TTAGTCCCTGACGGAATAAATATTCCATATTGAAAATAAATTCAGAGGTATTAAATGAATCCCTACAGATTTGATGTCCAGACGCTTGAGCGCAAAGCGCGCGCCGTGCGCCGCCACATTGTCCGCTTAAACGCCAATAGTCCGGCGGGCGGTCACACCGGGGCCGACCTGTCGCAGGTCGAGCTGTTAACCGCGCTCTACTTCCGTGTGCTCAATGCGGCGCCCGATCGCCTGGACGACCCGCAGCGCGATATCTATATCCAGTCGAAAGGCCATGCGGTGGGCTGCTACTACTGCGTCCTGGCGGAAGCAGGTTTCTTCCCGATCGATTGGCTGGAGACCTACCAGCATGCGAACTCGCATCTTCCCGGCCATCCGGTGCGGCAGAAAACGCCGGGCATTGAGCTCAACACCGGCGCGCTGGGCCACGGTTTGCCCGTTGCGGTGGGGCTGGCGCTGGCCGCGAAGAAAAGCAACAGCTCACGCCGCATCTTTTTAATCACCGGCGACGGCGAACTGGCGGAAGGCAGTAACTGGGAGGCGGCGCTGGCGGCGGCCCATTACGGCCTCGATAACCTCGTCATTATTAATGATAAGAACAATCTTCAGCTGGCCGGGCCAACCCGCGAAATTATGAATACCGATCCGCTGGCCGATAAATGGCGCGCCTTCGGCATGGAGGTCAGCGAATGCGAGGGCAACGATATGGCCTCGGTGGTCGCGACTCTCGAAGGGCTACAGCAGAACGGTAAACCTAACGTCATTATTGCCAACACCACGAAGGGCGCGGGCATCTCCTTTATCCAGGGGCGCCCGGAGTGGCACCACCGGGTGCCGAAAGGCGAGGAAATCGCACTGGCGCTGGAGGAACTGAAAGATGAGTAATGCAGAACACCTGGCGAACGTGATGGTCGAGGCGTTTATCGCCGCGGTGGAAAAGGGCGTCGATCTGGTGCCGGTGGTCGCGGACTCCACCTCAACGGCCAAGATCGCTCCCTTTATTAAGCAGTTCCCCGGACGGCTGGTTAACGTCGGTATCGCCGAGCAGAGCATGGTCGGCACCGCCGCGGGGCTGGCGCTCGGCGGTAAAGTGGCGGTAACCTGTAACGCCGCGCCGTTCCTTGTCTCTCGCGCCAACGAGCAGATTAAAGTTGATGTCTGCTACAACAACACCAACGTCAAGCTCTTTGGCCTCAACGCCGGCGCCAGCTATGGCCCATTGGCCAGTACCCACCATGCCATTGACGATCTGGCGGTAATGCGCGGTTTCGGCAATATCCAGATTTTCGCCCCCTCCACGCCGCGCGAATGTCGGCAGATTATCGACTACGCCCTGGCGTATCAGGGGCCGGTTTATATTCGTCTGGATGGCAAGGCGCTGCCGGAGTTGCATGACGAAGCGTACCGTTTTGTGCCCGGCGCGGTGCTGACCCTGCGCGAAGGCGAAGCGGTGGCGCTGGTGGCGACCGGCTCGACGGTGCACGAGGCGGTGGAGGCGGCGCAGCAGCTTGCCGACCTCGGCATTGAGGCGAAAGTGGTCAGCGTGCCGTCGATTCGTCCCTGCGATACCGCGGCGCTGCTGGCGGCGCTGCGGTCATGCCGTTCAGTTATTACCGTCGAAGAACATAACGTCAATGGCGGGCTGGGGAGCCTGGTCGCCGAAGTGCTGGCGGAAGCGGGGGTGGGGATAGCTTTACAGCGCCTGGGGATCCCGGATGGCGAATACGCGGCGGCCGCCGATCGCGGCTGGCTGCGTCAACATCACGGTTTTGACGCGGCGTCGATTGTCGCGCGAGTACAGAAGTCAGTACGGGGTTGAAGCACAACGCCCTCCATGGGGAGGGCGTCAGGCTGCTGACAAACGTGCTTAAAAGCGAATGAGGGTTCTTTTTCTCCCTCTCCCTCCCAGGGAGAGGGCCGTGGTGAGGGGGATAGCGAGCTGACTAATCAGCAGATTTCCCCCTCTTCCTAACCCTCACCCAAAGGGGCGAGGGAAGCGTCCGTGCTCTTTGAGGGTTGTCATCAGAAGTGGGTGTTGACGCTCATATACCAGGTACGGCCGGATTCGTTATAGGTCTCCGCGCCAGCGCCGTACATACTCCCTTTGTCGCCGCCGGTGGTCTGGGCGTTACCCGCGCGCCAGTGGCGCTTGTCGAAGACGTTATCCACGCCGCCGGTCAGGCTGACGTTTTTGGTCACGTCCCAGGTCGCGCTCAGGCCGAGAATGCTATACGGGCTGACCTCGTTCTTCTCGCTGCCGGTAACCGGCTGGCCTTTGTAGTTGTACTTCTTCGGTTCCTGCTTGCCGTACCAGGTGAAGGTCGATTGCACGGAAACGTCCTGATAAACCTGCCAGCTCAGCGTCGAGTTGAGCGTGTATTCCGGAATAATCGACAGGCGATCGCCGGTCTCTTTGTTCTTACTCTGTAGCATGTAGGTGATGTTGTTGGTCCAGTTCACCGTCTCGCTGACCGGTACGTTCAACGTGCCTTCCAGCCCTTCAACTACCGCTTTCGGCACGTTTTCCCACTGGTACAGGTCGGTACCTTTATTGTTTTGATAGACCGGGGCATATCCCGCTTCAATCTTGTTGCGGTAGTCGTTACGGAACCAGGTGACGCCCGCCAGCCAGCCGTCGCGTTTGAACTCGAGGCCAATCTCTTTGTTGATGCTGGTCTCGGCTTTTAAGTCGTCATTCCCTTGCAGATAGCAGCCTTCTTTACTGGCGTAGCAGCCCTGACCTTTACTGTAGAGAATATAATTCGGGTTAGTTTGATACAGACTCGGCGCTTTATAGGCGCGGGCGATGCCCATCTTGAGAGTGAAGTCGTCGCCCAGCCCCTGCGACAGGTTCAGCGACGGGCTCCAGTTATTGCCGACGATGCTGTGGTGATCGAAACGCAGCGCCGGGGTCAGCATGGTGGAATCGGTCACTTCCATGTTGTTCTCGGCGAACAGCGAGAAAATCTCCGCTTTTGAATACGGGCTGCGACCGGTGCTGTCATAACCCGGAATTTCCCCGCCGGAGAGTTCCTGGGTATTGGAGGCGTTATCCTTCATCCGCTGCTGGTTCCACTCGGTACCCAGCGTCAGGTTTTGGTTAACCCACAGATCGAACGGAATATTGACTTCGCTGTGCAGCATCACGTCGGACAGATCGATATCCGAGAACTGGTTGCTGCTGAAGATCCCCTCGGTGCCGCCCGCCAGACCTTCGCCTTTACGCGAGTTGCGGGTGTGTTCGTACTGCGCCCAGTTGCTGGTGGTCACGCCGTTATCCCAGCCGCCGTTCCAGGTCACGGAGTAAGTATTGCGATAGAGTCGGTTGGTCTCTTTACCGTAGTTCTCTTTCACCAGATCGTTGCTGTTGGTGTTTTGCGTATCACCGGCGTAGAGGTTGCCCTGGCGGCTATAGCCGGCTTCAAACTCCAGCGACTGCATCGGCGCGAAATCCCAGCGCACCACGCCGTTGATGTTTTTGTTTTCTACCCCTTCACGCCCGGCGGGTAGGGTATCGGCGTAAATGCCGGTGCGTTCAGACTGGTGGCCCTGGTTGATATCCCAGGCGTCAGCCTGGGTTTTATCGAGGTTGCCGTACATGCGGAAGCTGAAATCGCCGCCCAGCGGGCCGCTGAGGCTAAAGTCGGTACGCTTGGTCGCGCCTTCGTCTTTATGCTCCGGCATGTTCATGTAGGCGTTCCACGAACCATGCCACTGGTTGTCGAATTTTTTAGTAATGATATTGACCACGCCGCCTGCCGCGCCGTTGCCGTAGCGCGCCGCCGCCGGGCCGCGGATAACGTCAATACGTTCGATCATTTCCGGCGGTACCCAGCTGGTATCGCCGCGGGTGTCGCGCTCGCCGCGCCAGCCGAGACGAATGGAGTTACGGCTGGTCACGGGCTTACCGTCAATCAGGATTAAGGTGTTTTCCGGGCCCATACCGCGAATATCAATCTGGCGATTGTTGCCGCGCTGGCCGCTGGTGGAGTTGCCGGTCAGGTTGACGCCCGGCATGGTACGGATGATTTCAGAGACGTCGCGCGCCGGCGGACGTTTGCGAATTTCATCGGCGGTAATGGTCGAAACGCCCGGCGCCTGCAGGTTTTGCACCTCGGCGGTGACGACCATCGTTTCTTCATCGGCGGCTTGTTTACTGTCGGTGGTTTCTTCTGCCGCGCACAGCGGGAATGCCACCCCGTAGATACCCAGATTGACCATTAAGGCCAGGGACTTAATCCTGTTATTCATTGTAAGTCAGTTCCGCTTTTCTTTGCCGCTTTCCCCAGAAGCCCCTTCCCACCGGGAGGGGAGACGGCATAAATGTAGCCAGTAGAAGGTGAATGCTTTCCGTAGCCCACCGAGCCAAACGCTCAGAAAAGACCCTCTCTGACCTTGATTTAATGTAATGAGAAGACGCGCTACCCATAGGCGCGTTAATACGCTATTGCAAATGCAAATAGTTATCAATAATATTATCAATAAATATTACCTTTGTTGATAAAAATCACGGTAAACATAGGGTTACTGACGGAATGCAAATAACGGGAAGTGATGACTGGTGGCGGGGGATCGCCGGCCCGCAGACTGAGGCGCTGGGCGACGCATATCGGGTGACCTTCTGGTGGCGCGATCCGGCCGGCAGCGAAACCACGTCGCCGATTCGGCGGGTGTGGATTTACATTACCGGCGTCACCGATCATCACCACAACGCGGCGCCGCAAACCCTGCAGCGCATCCCCGGTACCGATGCCTGGCGCTGGCAAACCACGCTCCCCGCCAGCTGGCGCGGCAGCTACTGTTTTATTCCCTCCGAACGCGACGACGATTTTTCCCCGCAGCTTTTTAACGGTGAAGCGCCGGACCGCGCGCTGCTGCGCGAAGGCTGGCGCAAACTGCTGCCACGGGCGATTGCCGATCCCCGCAATCCGCAAAGCTGGAAGGGGGGACGCGGCCACGCGGTCTCGGCGCTGGAACTGCCGCAGGCGCCGGAACAGCCGGGTTGGCATTATCGCGCGCCGGTTTCGCCTGCGCCGCGCTGTATTGAATGGCGCAGCCAGCGATTAGGTAACCAGCGACGAGTGTGGATTTACACCACCGGCAGTGGGACGGAACGCCCGCTGGCGGTCCTGCTTGACGGCCAGTTCTGGGCCGAAAGCATGCCGATTTTTGCGCCGTTGGCGGGACTGACGCGGGAAGGCCGCCTACCGCCGGCGGTCTATGTGCTGATCGACGTTATCGACAATCAACACCGCAGCGTCGAGCTGCCCTGCAACCGTGATTTCTGGCTGGCGGTACAGGAAGAACTGCTGCCGCAGGTGCACGCCGTGGCGCCATTCAGCGATCGCGCCGACCGGACGGTGGTGGCGGGGCAGAGCTTTGGCGGTCTGGCGGCGATGTATGCCGCGCTCCACTGGCCGCAGCGTTTTGGCTGCGTCCTGAGCCAGTCGGGGTCGTACTGGTGGCCGCAGCGCGGCAGTAGCCAGCCGGGGGTGATACTTGAACAACTGCAGCGCGGCGAACTTCGGCCGCAGGGGCTGCGTATCTGGCTGGAAGCCGGCGTGCGCGAACCGATTATTTTTCGCGCCAACCAGGCGCTTTTTGCGCAGCTGCGGCAGACCACGCCGTCCATTTTCTGGCGCCAGGTTGACGGCGGGCATGACGCGCTATGCTGGCGCGGCGGGCTGACGTCCGGGCTTATCCAGCTGTGGCAGTCTTTGCGCCGCGGGCAACAACACGCGCTTAACGAGGAGTGAGAGATGCAATTCAGCAACCCCTTCGATAATCCCCAAGGGCAGTTTTACATTCTGCGCAACGCACAGGGGCAATTTAGCCTGTGGCCGCATCACTGCGCGCTGCCGACAAGCTGGACGGTGGAGTGTCCGCCGCAGTCATTAGAGGCCTGTAACGCCTGGCTTGCCGCCAACTGGTCAACCCTTATTCCAGCGCACTACGCCTCCTGAGGAGCTTTCGATGAGTACACGTTTACCGCTGGTTGCGGCGCAGCCAGGGATTTGGATGGCTGAACGCCTCTCTACGCTACCCGGCGCCTGGAGCGTTGCCCACTATGTTGAACTGCGCGGCAATCTCGATCCGGCGCTGCTGAGTAAGGCGATCGTCGCCGGGCTTAAGCAGGCCGATACCCTGAGCATGCGCTTTTGCGAAGATAACGGCGAAGCGTGGCAGTGGGTTGATGACGCGCGCGAGTTTGCCGAGCCGCAAAACGTCGACCTGCGCCAGCAGGCCGATCCGCACATGGCCGCGCTGGCCCTGATGCAAAGCGATCTCGGGCAGAATCTGCGTGTCGATAGCGGTAATCCGCTGGTCTGCCATCAGCTCATGCGCGTTGGCGACGATTGCTGGTACTGGTATCAGCGCTATCACCATTTGCTGGTTGATGGCTTTAGCTTCCCGGCCATTACCCGCCAGATCGCCGCGATTTATCGCGCCTGGCAACGCGGGGAAGAGACGCCGGATTCACCGTTTACCTCGTTCGCCGAGGTGGTGGAAGAGTATCAGCGCTACTACGGCAGCGAGGCGTGGCAGCGCGATAAAGCCTTCTGGCAGGCGCAGCGTCAGGCGTTGCCGTCTCCGGCTTCGCTATCTGACGCGCCGCTGGCCGGGCGGGCGACCAGCAGTGATATCTGGCGCCTGAAACTGGAGGCCGATCCGGCTATCTTCAGCCAGCTCGCCGCCAGCGCGCCGCAGTGCCAGCGCGCCGATTTGGCGCTGGCGCTGACGACGTTATGGCTGGGACGGTTGTGCGGCCGCATGGATTACGCGGCGGGCTTTATCTTTATGCGCCGCATGGGATCGGCGGCGCTGACCGCTACCGGCCCGGTACTCAACGTACTGCCGCTGGCGGTGAATATCGACGCGCAGGAGACGCTGGCGCAGCTGGCGACGCGACTCTCCGGGCAGCTGAAAAAAATGCGCCGCCATCAGCGCTACGATGCTGAGCAAATTGTCCGCGATAGCGGCAAAGCGGCGGGCGACGAACCGCTGTTCGGCCCGGTGCTGAACATCAAAGTCTTTGATTACCAGTTGGATATCGACGGCGTGCAGGCGCAGACGCATACCCTCGCCACCGGCCCGGTGAATGACCTCGAGCTGGCACTGTTCCCGGACGAACGCGGCGGCCTGTCGCTGGAGATCCTCGCCAACAAAGCACGCTACGATGAGGCGACGCTGAACCGCCACGTATCGCGTCTGACATCGTTACTGGCGCAGTTTGCCGCCAATCCGGCGCTGCGCTGCGGCGAAGCGGAGATGCTGTCGGCGGAAGAAGGCGCGCAGCTGGCATTGATCAACAATACCGCGATGCCGCTGCCGACCACCACCCTCAGCGCGCTGGTGGCGGAACAGGCGCGGAAAACGCCGGATGCCCCGGCGCTGGCGGATGCCAACTGGCGCTTTAGCTACCGCGAAATGCGCCAGCAGGTGGTGGCGCTGGCCAACCTGCTGCGGCAACGCGGCGTGAAGCCGGGGGATAGCGTGGCGGTTGCCTTACCGCGTTCGGTCTTCCTGACGCTGGCGCTGCACGGTATCGTCGAAGCCGGTGCCGCCTGGCTGCCGCTGGATACCGGCTACCCGGATGACCGTCTGCGGATGATGTTGGAGGATGCGCAGCCATCGCTGCTGATTACCTCTGACGATCAACTGGCCCGTTTTAGCGATATTCCTGGGCTGAGCAGCTTGTGTTATCAGCAGCCGCTGGCCGCTGAAGATGATACGCCGCTGGCGCTGTCAAAACCGGAACATACCGCCTATATCATTTTCACCTCCGGCTCCACCGGGCGGCCGAAAGGGGTGATGGTCGGCCAGACCGCCATCGTGAACCGCCTGCTGTGGATGCAAAATCACTATCCGTTAACCGCCGAAGATGTGGTGGCGCAGAAGACGCCGTGCAGCTTTGATGTCTCGGTATGGGAGTTCTGGTGGCCGTTTATGACCGGCGCGCAGTTGGTGATGGCGGCGCCGGAGGCGCATCGCGATCCGCAGGCGATGCAGCGGTTCTTCGCGCAGTACGGCGTGACCACCACCCACTTTGTTCCGTCGATGCTGGCGGCGTTTGTTGCCTCGCTGGATAGCGATAATGTGTCGTCCTGCCGGACGCTAAAACGCGTTTTCTGCAGCGGCGAAGCGCTGCCGACGGAACTGTGTCGCGAATGGGAACGCTTAACCGGCGCGCCGCTGCATAACCTGTACGGACCGACGGAAGCGGCGGTGGATGTCAGCTGGTATCCCGCCTGTGGGCCAGAGCTGGCGGCGGTCACCGGCAACAGCGTGCCCATCGGTTGGCCGGTATGGAACACTGGATTACGTATTCTTGATGCCGCCATGCGCCCGGTGCCGCCGGGCGTGGCGGGTGATTTGTACTTAACGGGCATTCAGCTGGCGCAGGGTTATATGGGGCGCCCGGATCTGACCGCCAGCCGCTTTATTGCCGACCCGTTTGCTCCCGGCGAGCGCATGTACCGCACCGGCGATGTGGCGCGCTGGCTGGATAACGGGGCGGTAGAGTATCTTGGCCGCAGCGACGATCAGTTGAAAATTCGCGGCCAGCGCATTGAGCTTGGCGAGATCGACCGGGTGATGGCGGCGCTGCCGGACGTCGCGCAGGCGGTGTGCCACGCCTGCGTCTTCAATCAGGCCGCGGCCACCGGTGGCGATGCCCGTCAGCTCGTCGGTTATCTGGTGAGCGAGTCCGGCCAGCCGTTGGACGTGGCGGCGCTGAAGGCGCGTCTTAGCGAACAGCTGCCGCCGCACATGGTGCCGGTGGTGCTGATCCAACTGGAATCCTTCCCGCTCAGCGCCAACGGTAAGCTGGACCGTAAAGCGCTACCGCTCCCCTCCTTAAGCAGCGAGCGCAGCGGTCGCCCGCCGCAATCGGCTACCGAATTGACCGTTGCCGCAGCGTTCAGCCAACTGCTGGGCTGCGAGGTAAATGATATCGACGCCGATTTCTTCGCCCTCGGCGGCCATTCGCTGCTGGCGATGCGGCTGGCGGCGCAGCTTAGCCGCGAGCTGGCGCGGCAGGTGACGCCGGGGCAGGTGATGGTCGCTTCGACGGTCGGCAAGCTGAGCGCGCTGCTGGCTTCCGACCTGAGCGACGAGCAGGCGCAGCGCCTGGGCTTTGATGCGCTGTTGCCGCTGCGCGAGAGCGATGGTCCGACGCTGTTCTGCTTCCATCCGGCTTCCGGTTTTGCCTGGCAGTTCAGCGTGCTGGCGCGTTATCTTAGCCCGCGCTGGTCGATTACCGGAATTCAGTCGCCGCGTCCGACGGGGCCAATGGCCTCCGCCGCCAACCTCGACGAGGTCTGCGAGCACCATCTGCGCACGCTTTTAGCGCAGCAGCCGCATGGGCCTTACTATCTGTTTGGCTATTCGCTCGGCGGAACGCTGGCGCAGGGGATTGCCGCCCGTTTACGCCAGCGCGGCGAAGAGGTGGCGTTCCTTGGCCTGCTCGATACCTGGCCGCCGGAGACGCAAAACTGGGCGGAGAAAGAGGCGAACGGCCTGGATCCCGAGGTGCTGGCGGAAATCGCCCGCGAGCGCGAAGCGTTTCTCGCCGCGCAGCAGGGGCAGGCTTCCGGCGAGCTGTTCAGCGAGATTGAAGGTAACTACGCCGATGCGGTGCGCCTGTTGACGACCGCGCACAGCGCGAAGTTTGACGGTAAGGCAACGCTATTTGTGGCGGAGAAAACGCGCCAGAAAGGGATGGATCCGCAGGTCGCATGGGGGCCGTGGGTTGGCGAGCTGGAGGTGTTCAGCCAGAACTGCGCCCACGTCGAGATTATCTCGCCGCAGGCCTTTGAAGCGATAGGCCCGGTAGTGCGGGAGATTCTGGGGTAACGGTAGAGCTCGGGCTACCCGTTTTTGGTAGCCCGGCTCAGCGCAGCGCAAGCCGGGGATGCGATGGTAAAGAAAAGATTATCGGCGTCCCAGCGGCACCACCAGCGGCGTATGCGCTACCGGATCCTCGATGATCGTGCAGCGCAGGCCATAGATACGCTCAATCAGATCCGCCGTGACGATCTCTTTCGGCGCGCCTTCGGCGACTATCTTACCGTCGCGCAGGGCGATCAGATGGGTGGCGTAACGACAGGCCTGATTGAGATCGTGCAGTACCGCCGCCAGCGTATATCCCTTCTCGCGATTCAGCTCGCTTAACAGCTCCAGCAGGTCGATCTGATGGCTGATATCAAGCCAGGTCGTCGGCTCATCAAGCAGCATAATCGCCGTCTCCTGCGCCAGTACCATTGCAATCCACGCCCGCTGGCGCTGGCCGCCGGAGAGGGTATCCACGCTCTGCAGCGCGAGGTCGACAATACCCGTCGCCCGCATCGCGTTATTTACCGCTGCTTCGTCCTCTTTACGCCAACGGGTAAACATCGGCTGATGCGGATAGCGCCCGCGCGCCACCAGCTCCTGTACGGTGATATCGCCGGGCGTGGTGGCATTCTGCGCCAGCAGGCCGATCCGCTTCGCCACCTCTTTGCTGGCGTAGTGCTGGATCTGCTCGCCATCGAGATAAACGTGTCCGCTGGACGGCGCCATCAGACGGCTAAGGGTACGCAGCAGGGTTGATTTACCACAGCCGTTGGGGCCGATAATCGCCGTAAAATGGCCGTCAGGAATTGTGACGTTCAGCGATTCGGCGATGGTCTTTTTACCGTAGGCCAGGGTCAACTGGTCGCCGCGCAAACGGGAGGTGACAGCGGTCATTTTTTGCGGGACTCCTGAATTAATAACGCGATGAGGTAGATACCGCCAAGGCTGACGGTGACCACCCCGACCGGTAACTGATAAGGCATGAACAGGCGCTGAGCGCAGTAATCGGCCAGCGCCAGCAGCAGCGCGCCGCACAGCGCCGACTGGGTTAATCCCCAGCGCGCGGTGCCGCTTATCCGCCGGGCGATATGCGGCGCGACCAGCGCGACGAAAGAAATAGGCCCGGCCAGCGCGGTGGCGGAAGCGGTCAGCAACACCGCCACCAGCATCAGCAGCAGGCGCGAACGTTCGACTCGAACCCCCAGCGCGCAGGCGGTATCGTCGCCCATCTCCAGCAGCCGCATCCGCCGCGCCAGTAGGGCGCTGCACGCCAACATCAACAGGATAAGCGGCGCCGAAGGCCAGGTTTTGCCCCACGTCAGGCCGTTGAGCGAACCGGCATTCCACAATCCGGCGGAAAGGGCGGTCTCAAGCGACGCGCGCAGCAGCAGCCAGGTATTGAATGCCACCAGCATGGCGCGCACGCCGATGCCGATAATGATCAGGCGGAAGGTTTCTATGCCGTTGCGCCACGCCAGTAGCCACACCACCAGCGAGGTCAGCACGCCGCCGAGCATCGCCGCCAGCGCGATGGCGGTTAGGTTCTGGCCGAACATCACCATTGCTACCAGCACGCCGCTCCAGGCGCCGGTGTTGAAACCCATTACGTCCGGGCTACCCAGCGGATTACGCATCAATGACTGAAAAATGGCGCCGCTGACGCCAAGCCCGGCGCCGATAAGCAGCGCCATCAGCACGCGCGGCAGTCGCCATTCGGTGACCACCATACTGACGCTGCGCGGTGCGTCGCCGAGTAGCGCGGAAACCACCTGTTCAGTGCTGAGCGGCACCAGGCCATTACCCAGACCGAACAGGGACACCAGCAAGCTGGCGGAAATCAGCAGCAGGCAGCAGAAAATCAGGCGGCGGGAGGGAGCTATCACAGCGCACCTCCTCGCGGCTGACGGCGAACCAGCCAGATCAGCACTGGCGCGCCGATAAAGGCGCTGACCACCGAAACGCGCAGTTCACCAGGCACCAACAGGCGGCCAATCACGTCGGCAAACAGCAACAGGGCAGGGGTGGCGAGCAGCGTAACCGGCAATGACCAGCGGTGATCCGCCCCCACCAGCCAGCGCGCCATATGCGGCATCATCAGGCCGATAAAGGCGATAGGGCCGACCAGCGCCGTCGCGCTGCCGCACAGGACGGTGATCGCCAGCAGGCCGATCAATTGGGTACGTGCGACCCGGCTACCGAGCGCGGTGGCGGTGTCGGCGCCGAGGCTCAGGCTGTTCAGCGCCCGGCTAAGAAACAGGGTTACCACGGCGGCAATCAGCACCGGCAGCAGGACGATTTTCAGCGTTTGCAGGGTGCGAATATCCAGCGAGCCGGCCTGCCAGAAGCGCAGCTGGTCATACACGTCCGGATTGAGCAGGGCGATGCCGTTAGATAAACCTTCCAGTACCGCCGCCAGCGCCACGCCCGCGAGGGTCAGGCGCACCGGGCTAAGCTGGCCGCCGCCCTGGCTGCCGGTAAACGCGACCAGTAGCGACGCGGCGAAGGCGCCGCAGAAGGCCATCAGCAACTGCTCCTGCGGCGATGTTATGCCGAACAGCGCCGCGCCGAGCACGATGGCGAAGCTGGCGCCGGAGTTGACGCCGAGCAGGCCCGGGTCGGCCAACGGGTTACGGGTGAGGGTTTGCATTAGCGCGCCGGCGAGGCCAAGCGCGCAGCCGGCCAGCAATCCGGCCAGCGTACGCGGCAGGCGGGCATCCAGTACGATGGTACAGTCGGCGCTCTGACAACTGCCGGAAAAGGCATCGATAATCACCGAAGGCGGCAACGGTTTGGCGCCGATAAGCAGGCTGAGCGCAATCGCAAGAGCCAAAAGTAACAAGAGACCCGGCACGGCGACGGCGCGCACCGTGGTCGTAGAAAACGACATAGTTCAAATCCCTGATATGATAATGATAGTAATTATCGTTATCGATTTTATTCAGGTATGTTACCATGAGAAACCATAAAAATGGTATGAAAAATAACGACAAGGCCCTTGCATGAATCGACCTTCCCGGCTGCTTGATGTCAGCCTCCTGCGCACCCATCCGGCGTTCCGCGCCGTCTTTATCGCTCGCTTTATCTCGATCCTGTCGCTTGGCCTGCTAGGCGTGGCGATCCCGGTTCAAATCCAGACAATGACCCACTCGACCTGGCAGGTCGGACTGTCGGTAATGCTGACCGGTTGTTCGATGTTCGTTGGGCTGATGGTTGGCGGCGTGCTGGCCGACCGTTATGAGCGTAAACACCTGATCCTGCTGGCGCGTGGCACCTGCGGCGTGGGCTTCGTCGGCCTGTGCCTGAACGCCATGCTGCCGGAACCTTCGCTGGCGGCCATTTACCTGCTGGGGATTTGGGATGGCTTCTTCGCCTCCTTAGGGGTGACCGCGCTGCTGGCGGCGACGCCGGCGTTGGTGGGCCGCGAAAACCTGATGCAAGCCGGGGCGATCACCATGTTGACCGTGCGTCTCGGTTCGGTGATATCGCCGATGATCGGCGGGTTGCTGCTGGCGACCGGCGGCGTGGCCTGGAACTATGGCCTGGCGGCGGCGGGGACGTTCATTACCACCCTGACGCTGCTGCGTCTGCCGCTGCTGCCTCCGCCGCCGCAGCCGCGCGAGCATCCGCTGAAATCTCTGCTGGCGGGGCTTAAATTTCTCTTTAATAGCCCGCTTATTGGCGGTATTGCGCTGCTCGGCGGCCTGTTGACGATGGCCAGCGCGGTGCGGGTGCTTTATCCGGCGCTGGCGGAGGGCTGGCAGATGTCAAATTCGCAGATTGGCCTGTTGTACGCCGCCATTCCGCTTGGCGCGGCGCTGGGTGCGTTAACCAGCGGACAACTGGCGCATACCGCCAGGCCGGGGGCGTTGATGTTGACGACAACGGTGGGGTCGTTTGTGGCGATTGCGCTATTCAGCGTGATGCCGTTCTGGGCGCTGGGCGCGCTCTGTCTGGCGCTGTTTGGTTGGCTGAGCGCGATAAGTTCGCTGCTGCAGTACACGCTGATTCAGACGCAAACGCCGGAAAATATGCTGGGGCGCATTAATGGCCTGTGGACCGCGCAGAACGTGACCGGCGATGCTATTGGCGCGGCGCTGCTGGGGGGGTTAGGGGCGGTAATGACCCCGGTGGCTTCGGCCAGCGCCAGCGGCTGGGCGCTGGTGATTGTGGGAATATTACTGGTTGGCTTATTGCGCGAGCTACGCCGTTTTCAGCGTCCGGAGATGGTCAGCGAAAGTTAAATGCAACAATAGCAAAAAGGCCCCGG
>DWRD01000091.1:0-15375 GCA_022318305.1 Gerosis bhagava
TAACGTCACGCTCAACTGGCAGTTGGCGCTGCGTCAGGCAGCCATGAAGCCAGACCTCGCGCGGGAGATGCTGCAAATGTTGCTCGCCTTTATGCCGGAGGTGCGCAATAAAGTTGAAGAGCAGCTGGTTGGCGAGACGCCGGAAGGATTGCTGGATTTAATCCACAAGCTGCACGGTAGCTGCAGCTATAGCGGCGTACCGCGGCTGAAAAAACTGTGCCATACCCTTGAAAGCCAGTTGCGCGCGGGTACCGCGCCGGAAGAGCTGGAGCCGGAACTGCTGGAACTGCTAGACGAGATGGATAACGTCGCCCGCGAAGCGTGCAAGATGGGAGTGTAAACCCCGGATAGCGGCGCTGCGCGCCTTATCCGGGCTACGCCCTACGGTCCGGTACTCGGTTAGTAGCCCCGGTAAGCGTAAGCGCCACCGGGGACGGTTCCCGGATCGCGGTGTTACGCGCCTTATCCGGGCTACAAATCCCACTGCGCTGCCCGGGTTACCGCTTGCCGCCCATCTGCAATACCGCGGCCACGTTACGCGCCGTCATTCTCACGTTGGCGGCGGCGTTCGCCAGCGCTTCGTCCAGGGTACAGACGGTATACAGCACGCTAAAGACCGCATCCAAACCATGCTGATGCACGACGCCAACATCGGCGGTCAGGCTGCCGGCAATCCCAATCACCGGCACGTTGAAGCGTTTCGCGACCTTCGCCACCCCCACCGGTACCTTACCGTGAATGGTCTGGCTGTCGATGCGCCCTTCACCGGTAATCACCAAATCAGCATCAGCCACTAAATCCGCCAGCCGCAGCGCATCGGTCACTATCTCGATCCCCGGTCGCAATTTGGCGCCGCAAAACGCATACAACGCCGCCCCCATACCGCCCGCCGCGCCGCCCCCTTCCAGGCTCAGCACGTCGATATCCAAATCGCGGGCGATAATCTGCGCAAAGTGTTGCAGGCCGCTATCAAGACGTTCAATCATCGCCGTCGTCGCCCCTTTTTGCGGGCCGAACACCGCGCTTGCCCCCTGCGGGCCGGTTAACGGGTTGGTGACGTCGCAGGCGACATCAATCCGGCAATCCGCCAATCTTGGATCCAGCTCGCTGAGATCGATTCGCGCCAGCGTCTCCAGCGCGCCGCCGCCCGGCGCAATTTGCTGTTGCTCCGCGGTCAACAATTTCGCCCCCAGCGCCTGCGCCATGCCGGCGCCGCCGTCATTGGTCGCGCTGCCGCCGATCCCAATAATAATCTGCGAGACTCCCGCATCTAACGCGTAACGAATCAGCTCGCCGGTTCCCCAGGAGGTGGTCAGTAGCGGATTACGTCGCGTCGGCGGCACGCTTTCCAGTCCGCTGGCTGCCGCCATTTCAATATAGGCGCAGCGCATATCGCCGGACAGACCGTAAAAGGCTTCGACCGGTTCGCCTAACGGCCCGGTAACGCTGACCTGTACGATATGTCCCTGCGTCGCG
Organism: Gerosis bhagava; assembly: GCA_022318305.1. NCBI lineage: Eukaryota > Metazoa > Arthropoda > Insecta > Lepidoptera > Hesperiidae > Gerosis > Gerosis bhagava. The sequence continues at coordinate 1,477 of DWRD01000091.1, forward strand.
GCCACCATCGCCTCAACGGTACCCTCTCCGCCGTCGGCAACCGGGACTTTAACGTACTCCGCATGGGGATAAATCTCGCGGAACCCCGTTTCTATCGCGGTAGCGACATCCAGCGCACTCAGGCTCTCTTTGTAAGAATCCGGCGCGATCACTATCTTCATAAGTGTCCTTAATATGAATAACCCCGGCGACCGGCAGTTGCCGACCCCAACAGGGTCGGCGTTATCTTAGCGAACCATGCAAGGACGTTTGTTATCAAAGGTCCAGTTCGGGATTAAATATTGCATCGCCATGGCGTCATCACGAGCGCCCAGGCCATGTTTCTTATATAGCTCATTAGCCTGCATCACGCGGTCCATATCCAGCTCAACCCCCAAACCTGGCGTCGTCGGCACCTGCACCATACCGCCTTTGATTTCAAACGGCTGTTTGGTCAAACGCTGGTTGCCCTCCTGCCAGATCCAGTGGGTATCGATAGCGGTAATTTTACCCGGCGCCGCCGCGGCCACATGGGTAAACATCGCCAACGACACATCGAAGTGGTTATTAGAGTGCGACCCCCAGGTCAGGCCAAATTCATGACACATTTGCGCCACGCGCACCGATCCCTGCATGGTCCAGAAGTGCGGGTCAGCCAGCGGAATATCCACCGATTGTAACGACAGCGTATGGCCCATCTGCCGCCAGTCGGTGGCAATCATGTTGGTTGCGGTCGGCAGCCCGGTCGCCCGACGGAATTCGGCCATCACTTCGCGGCCGGAGAAACCTTGCTCAGCGCCGCATGGGTCTTCCGCATAGGCCAGTACGCCTTTCAGCTGCTTGCCTATCTGGATGGCTTCATCCAGCAGCCAGGCGCCGTTCGGGTCGAGGGTCACGCGCGCGTCTGGGAAACGCTTCGCCAGCGCGCTAATGGCTTCGGCTTCTTCAAAACCGGCCAGTACCCCGCCCTTCAGTTTAAAGTCATTGAAGCCATATTTTTCGTAAGCGGCCTCCGCCAGGCGAACTACCGCCTCCGGCGTCATCGCCTCTTCATGACGAATACGGTACCAGTCGCACTGCTCATCCGGTTGGCTTTGATAAGCCAGCGGCGTCGCGTGGCGGTTGCCGACGAAGAACAGATAGCCCAGCATTTCGACTTCACTCCGCTGTTGGCCGTCGCCAAGCAGAGAAGCAACGTTCACGCCCAGATGCTGGCCCAGCAGATCCAGCAGCGCCGCTTCAATCCCGGTCACCACGTGAATAGTGGTGCGCAGATCGAAGGTTTGCAGGCCGCGGCCGCCGGCATCGCGGTCGGCAAACTGGTTACGCACGGCATTCAGCACATTTTTGTACTCGCCCAGCGTTTTCCCCACTACCAGCGGCGCGGCGTCTTCCAGCGTCTGGCGGATCTTTTCGCCGCCGGGAATTTCGCCGACGCCGGTATGCCCGGAGTTATCTTTGATGATAACGATATTACGGGTGAAGTACGGCGCGTGCGCGCCGCTCAGGTTCATCAGCATGCTGTCATGCCCGGCGACCGGGATAACCTGCATAGCGGTCACAATTGGCGTTGAAGATGATGTAGTCATGACGTAATCCTTTTTAATTAATGACGGCCGAAAACGGGGCGTTTACGGTCGAATGTCCAACCGGGAATCAGGTACTGCATCGGGCCCGCATCATTACGCGCGCCGCCAGGCAGCGCCTTATAGGCCTCATGAGCTTTATGCACCTGTTCCCAGTCCAGCTCCACGCCGAGTCCCGGCGCGTCTGGCACGGCGATTTTGCCGTTGATAATTTGCAGCGGATTTTGCGTCAGGCGCGAATCGCCCTCCTGCCAAATCCAATGGGTATCGATAGCGGTCGGCTTGCCCGGCGCCGCGGCGCCGACGTGGGTAAACATCGCCAGCGAGATATCAAAATGGTTGTTCGAGTGGCAGCCCCAGGTCAGCCCCCAGTCATCGCACAGCTGCGCCACCCGCACCGCGCCAGAGAGCGTCCAGAAGTGCGGGTCAGCCAGCGGAATATCGACGGCGTTGAGCATCACCGCATGCCCCATCTCGCGCCAGTTAGTGGCTATCATGTTGGTCGCCACCGGTAACCCGGTTGCGCGACGGAACTCGGCCATCACTTCCCGGCCGGAAAAGCCCTGTTCCGCGCCGCACGGATCTTCGGCATAGGTCAGGACATCCTGCAGCCCTTTGCACAGCATAATAGCTTCTTCCAACAGCCAGGCGCCGTTCGGATCGACGGTAATGCGCGCGTCAGGGAAGCGTTTTTTCAGCGCGCGAGCGGTGTCGATCTCCTGCTCGCCAGGTAATACGCCGCCTTTTAGCTTAAAGTCTTTAAAACCGTAGCGATCCTGAGCCGCCTCCGCCAGTCGCACCACCGCGTCGCTATTCAACGCCTGCTGATGACGCAGGCGATACCATTCGTGGTTGCCTGGCGTCCGCTCAAGGTATCCGAGATCGGTTTTTTCGCGGTCGCCGATATAGAACAGGTAGCCCAGCACGGTCACCGCATCACGCTGTTTGCCGGGCCCAAGCAGTTCGCAGACCGGGACATTCAACACCTTGCCAAGCAGGTCGAGCAGCGCGGCCTCCAGCGCCGCCACCGCATTGACTTTCAATTCGAAGGTCCATGCGCCTTTGCCGAAGGTGTCGAAATCCGCCGCCTGGTTGCCTTTATGTACCTGCTGCACCACGCGGTTGAGGCGAGCGACCTCCTGCCCAACCACCTGCGGAATGGCATCGACCAACGTCTGGTAGATGACTTCGCCGCCGGGCGCTTCGCCGACGCCGGTATGGCCAGCGTTATCGGTTAACACCACGATGTTGCGGGTAAACCAGGCGTTATGCGCGCCGCCGATATTCATCAGCATGCTGTCGCGCCCGGCGACCGGAATCACCTTCATTTCGGTAACGATTGGGCTGGATTGGGTATTCATGATTAACGCCCCGCAACCGGTTTAAGTTCGATACGTTTGATATCGCCCACCAGCACCAGGTAGCTGAGTACCGCCACCAGCGCATGGATACCGACGTAAATCAGCGCGCCGTTGAAAGAGCCGGTGGTGCCGACGATATAGCCGATAGCGATAGGGGTTACGATGCCGGAAATATTGCCGAACATGTTGAACAGACCGCCGGACAGGCCGCTAATCTCTTTCGGCGCGGTGTCCGCCATTACCGCCCAGCCCAGCGCGCCGATGCCTTTACCAAAGAAGGCCATCGCCATAAAGCCGATGATCATCCATTCCACATTCACGTAATTACACATCAGCATGGTCATGGACAACAGCATGCCCAGCACGATCGGCGTTTTGCGCGCAATATTCAGCGAGCCGGTACGGCGCATCAACCAGTCGGAAATAATCCCGCCCAACACGCCGCCGACAAAGCCGCACACCGCCGGAATCGAGGCGACAAAGCCCGCTTTAAGGATCGACATGCCGCGCGCCTGCACCAGATAAACCGGGAACCAGGTAATAAAGAAGTAGGTTAAGGCGTTGATGCAGTACTGACCGATATAGATCCCGACCATCATTCGCGAGCCAATCAGCTGCTTGATTTGGCCCATTTTTACGCTAAAAGGCACCTTCTGCGCACTGCTCTTTTGATCCATGTTGATCAACGCGCCGCCTTCGGCGATGTAGTCCAGTTCTTTCTGGTTCACGCCTGGATGGTTATTCGGATCGTGGATCACTTTCAGCCACACGAAGCTGATGACAATACCCAGTCCGCCCATAAAGAAGAATACGTGCGACCAGCCCACTTCATGGGTCAACCACCCCATAATCGGCGCGAAAATAACGGTAGCAAAATACTGCGCGGAGTTAAAAATCGATACCGCCGTCCCTCTCTCCTGCGCCGGGAACCAGGCGGCCACAATACGGCTATTGCCCGGGAACGAGGGCGATTCGGCAAGGCCGACGAGGAAGCGCAGGGTAAACAGCGCGATGATAATGCCAAAACCGCTAAAGATATCCACGAAGCCCTGCAGCAGGGTAAACACGGACCAGATAAAGATGGACCAGAAATAGACGCGTTTAGAACCAAAGCGGTCAAGCAGCCAGCCACCGGGGATCTGTCCGATCACATAGGCCCATGAAAACGCGGAGAAAACGTAACCCATGCCAACAGGATCGAGGCCGATATCCCTGGCCATTTCAGAACCGGCGATCGACAGCGTCGCGCGGTCGCCATAGTTAAAGGATGTGACGATAAACAGCATCACCACTATCCAATAGCGAGCATTGGTGCGCTTTTCAGCGGCGCTCGCAGCCTGACTTAATGAACTCATTGTTGTACTCCTGAATCATAGCGTTTAGCTACGTTCATTCTGAACAGCACAACCTGTAGGGTAATCAGAATGACGTGTTAGTGTTTTTTTTCGTTATATCTGGCGTACTGCTTTTGTCACTGGCAGGAAAAGTATAAAAAGAGGCCTCGACGGGCTCACCGTGCATATACACAGCTTTAGCGGGCGGAACTGCGTTAGTTTGTGGCGCATGCCTAAGGTTGTGGGGAGTAGTTCACGGAAATGGAAAACCGTCGCCTGCTTAGAGGAAGATGGGCAATATAACCTTCAGAGTGTGAATCGCCTCTCTTGACGCCGGGGAAACGCAAAGAAAAAAGCCATAGCGATGGCGTGGTTATCAGGCACATGCCCGAAGCCGGGAGGAATGGAGAACGTTAAGATAAGCCTGACCGTTTATCCGGCCACTGGCAGCTTAAGCGCGCCCTCTACGTAGGGAGAGGGCGTTCTTAATAGGATTAGTCGAGCAGTTTCGCCCACGCTTCTACCCAAGGATTGGAAACGCTTTCCGGTTCCGGGTCTTCGCTGGCGTCGATGGTGAGCATCTCGCCGATACGTCGCGCGCCCTGTTCCTGCAGCAGCGCATCAAAAGTTTTACCGCCGCCGCAGAAATTGGCGTAGGTGCTATCGCCAAGCGCGATAATGCCGTAGCGCAAATGCGGCTGATACATATCTTTAATGCCTTCATACAGCGGAACGATACTGTCCGGCAGATCGCCCTGGCCGGTGGTCGACGTCACGACCAGCACGTACTTGCCGGTATAGGATTCCCAGTCTTTCACTTCCGGGTCCTCAAATACCGTCGCTTTATGCCCCAGCCCGCTCAGAATGGCTTCCGCCTCCTCGGCGACCAACAGCGAGTTTCCGTACATTGTGCCGACAAAAATTCCGACTTCTGCCATAGTGATTATCTCCCTGGATTATCCGCGATACTCTCATCCTGACCGCTGTCGTCGGCAAACTCAACCCTTTCATTTAACGGGAGAAGCCCGCGCCAGCCAAACTGCGACAGCGCGCGCATCCAGACGTCATCCAGACCCGCGCGAATCGTTAGCGGCTCGCCGGTAAAGGGATGCGTTAATGACAGCTGGCTGGCGTGCAGCATCAGACGATTGCAGCCGAAATGTTCAGCGGCGCTGCGGTTTTGCCGTAGATCGCCATGTTTGCTGTCGCCGAGGATCGGATGGCGCAGATGGGCCAAATGACGACGCAGCTGATGTTTACGTCCGGTTTTCGGCTCCAGCTCCACCAGCCCGTAGCGGGTGGTCGGGTAACGGCCGGTGGCGACCGGCATTTCTACCGTTGCCAGGCCGCGATAGTGGGTCACCGCCGGCTGCGGGCCTTTATCCTCACGAGCGAACTTATCGGCGATTTTGTCCAGCTCTTCCACCAGCGGGTAATCCAGCACATCCTCTTCAGTCAGCCAGCCGCGAACGATCGCGTGATAACGTTTTTGCATCTGGTGTTGCTCAAACTGCTGCGCCAGCAGCCTGCCCGCCTCGCTCGATAATCCCATCAGCAGCACGCCGGAAGTCGGCCGGTCCAGACGATGAGCGGTGAAGACGTGCTGGCCGATTTGATCGCGCACGGTCTGCATCACCACCACTTTCTCATCGCGGTCCAGCCAGCTGCGGTGCACCAGCCAGCCGGAAGGCTTATTCACCGCCACCAGCCACTCGTCCTGATAAATGATCTCCAGCATCAGGCGTCGTCGTCCGCGAATAACGCATCCAGCAGCAGTAGCTCGGCTACGATAGGTTCGCGCGCCGGATGAGCTTTATCCAGCGCCATCTCGTAATAAGGCGCGACGGCAAAGTTCTGCGGCAGCGGCATACCGCTGGCGATCAGTTGATGCAGACGGGGGATCAGCACCCACTGCAGCCATTCCAGCGGTTCGAGCGTGTCCAGGCAAAACGGCTGTTCGCTGGCGAAAGCGCTGCTATCCGGCGCCTGTTCCTGCCAGTGGTTTGTTTCGCGCAGCAGCGCTTCAATGGCGTGCAGGCGATCGCGCACGCTAGCGTGAAGGGTCATGGGGAAACCTCGATGAATTGTAAACCGGGCGCAGGATAGCAAATCCGCGAGAGAAATAAAAAAAGGGAGCACTGTATAAACAGTGCTCCCGGTTCGTTTTGCAGCATTCCAGCTACATTGGTGCTCCCTGCTCGTCCTTGAAAACTTTTCCTGAGGTCTCCTGACCAAGTTCATCCTTAAACTAGCGCATCCTGCTTTCACACCACCCCGATGTGAAATAACTTATCCCTAAGTGTGTCCAGATCTTCCTGATCCACCGTTCATCCTGAGCGGCTCTCGTTCTCCATCCTGGAGGTGTCCATTACGCAATCCTGCGTTATCCTTGCTTCATCCTGAAGCCTGTCCTTGCAACGCCATCCCGGCGGGTCCTGCAGAAGAGCCATCATCCTGATGTTCTCTTCATTTCGCGACTCCCTGTCGACGTACATAGGATCACTGATTCCGCCTCTTCTTACAAGACTTACTACGACAATCTCTTAAGATTAGTGGCCAGACTAAAAGACCATATAATTATCAAATCATTTTATAACAATAAGTTAGATGTAATCCTTACGTTTAAAATTGCTGAAAATGATGACGATCTCTTACAGGTCTTGTAAGAGATCTCTCACAAACAACCAGGGTAAATGGATTACAGAAGGGGCTCAAGCTGATTCAGGAAACTCGCAAGTGAGTGAGAAAGGGTCTCTCTTTTTCGGGTTCCGAGCGTCTCTTTAATGACTTCGCCGCTCAGATTGCAGACCGAAATAACCTCCAGTTCGCTATCCAGCGTGGCGATAAACAGCGTCGGCGATAGCTTGAGGCGTTTTTGCACCACCAGGTGACCAATAAGGTTTTCCTGCACTCGCTGGAAGTCATCCGGGCTCCAGGCCTGCAATAAAGTAAGGTCCTGCGCCGCAAAGCGGGCGTGCATATCGCCAGCGAACTGAGTGGTATAATAACTATGAATTGGCTGTTGTACCACAATCTCCAGCGCTCGTTCAACTCCATCGAGATGGCGTGCTAACGTAAACGGCTGCGGCTGCCAGAAAACGGCATCGTCTTCACTGGCGCTGATACAGGGAGATGGGATGCCATAAAGGTCTTCGCTACGCGGCAGGCTGGCATAACGCTGCTGCCACGCATCGCAGTAACGTTGGGTAAATGATTGCAGCGCTTCTATGGTCTGATGATCCACCGGTTTCTCTCTTCACGTTAGACAGGATACACTTGGCATATAGTGTACCCGCTTTACTATGGTGAAACATGTCTTCTTACGATAATCATCAGGCGCTGGCCGGCCTGACGCTCGGTAAATCAACGGATTACCGTGATACCTATGACGCTTCGTTGCTGCAGGGCGTGCCGCGTAGCCTGAACCGCGACCCGCTTGGCCTGCACGCCGATAATCTGCCATTCCACGGCGCCGATATCTGGACGCTGTACGAGCTGTCGTGGCTGAATGGCAAAGGCCTGCCGCAGGTCGCCGTCGGCTACGTGGAGCTGAGCGATACCACCGTCAATCTGGTGGAATCGAAAAGCTTCAAACTGTACCTGAACAGCTTCAACCAGACCCGCTTCGCCGACTGGCAGGAAGTCCAGGCCACGCTGACCCGCGATCTCAGCGCCTGCGCCCAGGGCGAGGTCAAGGTTTCGCTGTACCGCCTGGATGAGCTGGAAGGGCAACCGATCGCTCATCTGCACGGCGCCTGCATCGACGATCAGGATATCGAGATTGATAACTATCAGTTCAGCGCCGACTACCTGCAGGACGCTGCCAGCGGCAAAGTCGTCGAAGAGACGCTGGTCAGCCATCTGCTGAAATCAAATTGTCTGATCACCCACCAGCCAGACTGGGGCTCGGTACAGATTCAGTATCGCGGGCCGAAAATCGATCGCGAAAAACTGCTGCGCTATCTGGTGTCGTTCCGCCATCACAATGAGTTCCACGAACAGTGCGTCGAACGCATCTTTAATGATGTGCTGCGTTTCTGCCGTCCGGAATCGCTTTCCGTGTACGCTCGCTACACCCGCCGCGGCGGCCTGGATATCAATCCGTGGCGCAGCAACGGTGAATTCGTGCCGGCAACCGGCCGTCTGGCGCGGCAATAAGCGAAATTTTTCACACTTTGCGTGCGTTAACGCGTACGCAAGGTTGTGGAAAGACTACGGCCAGGGCTATTGTAATCACAGGAAGACGATAATCGTCCTGTAAGGAGTTCACTTGATTACACACGTTAGCCCGCTTGGTTCAATGGATATGCTGTCACAGCTGGAAGTGGATATGCTTAAACGCACCGCCAGTAGTGACCTGTATCAACTCTTTCGCAACTGCTCGCTTGCTGTGCTCAACTCGGGGAGCCTGACCGATAACAGCAAGGAGCTACTGTCTCGTTTTGAAAACTTCGATATTAACGTGCTGCGCCGCGAACGCGGCGTGAAGCTGGAACTGATCAACCCGCCGGAAGACGCTTTCGTCGATGGCCGTATTATCCGTTCCCTGCAGGCCAACCTGTTTGCCGTGCTGCGCGATATCCTGTTCGTCTACGGGCAGATCCACAACACCGTCCGCTTCCCGAATCTCGATCTCGAAAGCTCAATTCACATCACCAACCTGGTGTTCTCGATTCTGCGTAACGCCCGCGCGTTACACGTCGGCGAAGCGCCGAATATGATTGTCTGCTGGGGCGGCCACTCTATTAATGAAAATGAGTACCTGTACGCGCGCCGCGTCGGTACCCAGCTTGGCCTGCGCGAACTGAATATCTGCACCGGCTGCGGGCCAGGCGCCATGGAAGCGCCAATGAAAGGCGCCGCCGTCGGCCACGCCCAGCAGCGCTATAAAGACAGCCGCTTTATCGGCATGACCGAACCTTCCATTATCGCCGCTGAGCCGCCAAACCCGCTGGTCAACGAACTGATCATCATGCCGGATATCGAAAAGCGTCTCGAAGCGTTCGTACGCATCGCCCACGGTATTATCATCTTCCCGGGCGGCGTGGGTACTGCGGAAGAGCTGCTTTATCTGCTGGGCATCCTGATGCATCCGGATAACAAATCTCAGGTGCTGCCGCTTATCCTCACCGGGCCGAAAGAGAGCGCCGACTACTTCCGCGTGCTGGACGAGTTCATCGTTCATACCCTCGGCGAATCGGCTCGCCGCCACTACCGCATTATTATCGACGATGCCGCTGAAGTGGCGCGCCAGATGAAAAAAGCGATGCCATTGGTCAAAGAGAGCCGCCGCGAAACCGACGACGCCTATAGCTTCAACTGGTCGATTCGTATCTCGCCGGACCTGCAGATGCCGTTTGAGCCAACGCACGACAATATGGCCAATCTCAAACTTTATCCGGACCAACCGGTGGAAGTACTGGCCGCCGACCTGCGCCGCGCCTTCTCCGGTATTGTCGCCGGCAACGTGAAAGAAGTCGGTATTCAGGCTATCGAGAAATATGGCCCTTACAAGCTGCATGGCGATCCGGAAATGATGCGCCGCATGGACGATCTGCTGCAGGGCTTCGTTGCCCAGCACCGCATGAAGCTTCCGGGCGGCAGCGCCTACATTCCGTGCTACGAAATCTGCTCCTGATAATGTAATACCTCTCCCGGGCGGCGGTCGATCCCCTGCCCGGGCACTCCCGCCCGTAATTTCCAGTTAATTAATTTTTCTAATTAATGATTCGTAGAGTTTCCACATAGCCAATCGTTTGCGTTTCCAAAAAGAGCAATAAAATTCACCATAAAAATAACATTATGGCGAAAAAACGTCGTTTACATCACTTTTTTGCAGCAAAAACCTCGTTATTTGGTAACAGAGCTTTTATCTCATGTGCTGCAAATGATAGCCTTCGCGCCACATTTATCTGGCTGATCACCATAAACAGACTGTTGGGCTAAAAACGTTCAGGTTTAAAGTGGATTATTGCATTTGGGATCCCGATCACTGATGTATTTTCCATATAAATGTATCTTGCCGCCCAATTGTTACGGAGAAAATTTCTAAAAAACCGTAAAGCAGCGAATTTCATATTATTTAATCGTTTTTATTTACTAGATTTTGTTGATTCCTCCAGGAGATACAGATGGAAACCACACAAACCAGCACTATCGTTTCGGGTGAAACCCGCAGCGGATGGCGCAAAACGGATACCATGTGGATGCTGGGCCTGTACGGCACGGCGATCGGCGCGGGCGTTTTGTTCCTGCCAATCAACGCCGGCGTCGGCGGTATGATCCCACTGATTATCATGGCGATTCTGGCCTTCCCGATGACCTTCTTCGCACACCGCGGTATGACCCGCTTCGTGCTTTCCGGTAAAAACCCGGGCGAAGACATCACTGAAGTCGTTGAAGAACACTTTGGCGTAGGCGCAGGTAAACTGATTACTCTGCTCTACTTCTTCGCAATCTACCCGATCCTGCTGGTTTATAGCGTGGCGATCACCAACACCGTCGAAAGCTTCATGGCGCACCAGCTGCACATGACGCCGCCGCCGCGCGCCATTCTGTCGCTGATCCTGATTGTCGGCATGATGACCATCGTTCGTTTCGGCGAGCAGATGATCGTTAAGGCAATGAGCATCCTGGTATTCCCGTTCGTTATCGCGCTGATGGTTCTGGCGCTGTACCTGATCCCGCAATGGAACGGCGCGGCGCTGGAAACCCTGTCGCTGAGCAGCGCGTCAACAACCGGTAACGGTCTGCTGATGACCCTGTGGCTGGCGATCCCGGTAATGGTCTTCTCCTTTAACCACTCGCCGATCATCTCCTCCTTCGCGGTAGCGAAGCGTGAAGAATACGGCGAAGGCGCAGAGAAGAAATGCTCCAGCATCCTGGCGCGCGCTCACATCATGATGGTGCTGACCGTTATGTTCTTCGTCTTCAGCTGCGTACTGAGCCTGTCTCCGGCAGACCTGGCGGCGGCGAAAGAGCAGAACATCTCGATTCTGTCTTACCTGGCGAACCACTTTAACGCACCGGTTATCGCCTGGATGGCGCCGATCATCGCGATGATCGCTATCACCAAATCCTTCCTCGGCCACTACCTGGGCGCTCGTGAAGGTTTCAACGGCATGGTGATTAAGTCTCTGCGCGGCAAAGGCAAAACCATCGAAATCAACAAACTGAACAAGCTGACCGCGCTGTTTATGCTGGTCACCACCTGGATTGTGGCAACGCTGAACCCGAGCATCCTCGGCATGATTGAGACACTGGGCGGTCCGATTATCGCGATGATCCTGTTCCTGATGCCGATGTACGCAATCCAGAAAGTTCCGGCCATGCGCAAATACAGCGGCCACATCAGCAACGTCTTCGTTGTGATTATGGGCCTGATTGCCATCTCCGCGATTTTCTACTCTCTGTTCAGCTAATTCTTTTAAGACCTCCCCTCGCGCCGCTTAACGGCGGCGCGCTTTCCGACAGTACTGGAATACATCATGATCAGCGTATTCGATATTTTCAAAATCGGCATTGGCCCATCCAGCTCCCATACCGTTGGACCGATGAAAGCGGGCAAACAATTCACCGACGACCTGATTGCGCGCGGCCTGCTGGCTGACGTCAGTAAAGTCGTCGTTGACGTATACGGCTCTCTCTCCCTGACCGGTAAAGGCCACCATACCGATATCGCCATTATCATGGGGCTGGCCGGCAATCTGCCGGATACCGTCGACATCGACGCGATCCCGGGCTTTATCCAGGACGTTAATACCCACGGCCGCCTGCTGCTGGCGAACGGCCAGCACGAAGTCGAGTTCCCTGTCGACCAGTGCATGAATTTCCATGCCGACAACCTGTCTCTGCATGAGAACGGAATGCGCATTACCGCGCTGGGCGACGACAAGGTGCTCTACAGCCAGACCTACTACTCCATCGGCGGCGGCTTTATCGTCGATGAAGAGCACTTCGGCCTGACCACCGAAGCGCCGGTTGCCGTACCTTATCCGTACAAAAATGCCGCCGATCTGCAGAAACACTGCAATGAAACCGGCCTGTCGCTCTCCGGGCTGATGATGCAGAACGAGCTGGCGCTGCACAGCAAAGAAGAGCTGGAACAGCACTTCGCCGCGGTGTGGGAAGTGATGAGCGCCGGTATTGAGCGCGGTATCACCACTGAAGGCGTGCTCCCGGGCAAACTGCGCGTTCCGCGCCGCGCCGCCGCCCTGCGCCGTATGCTGGTGAGCCAGGACAATACCAACAGCGACCCGATGGCGGTAGTGGACTGGATCAACATGTTCGCGCTGGCGGTAAACGAAGAGAACGCCGCCGGCGGGCGTGTCGTCACCGCGCCAACTAACGGCGCCTGCGGTATCGTTCCGGCGGTACTGGCCTACTACGACAAGTTTATCCGCAAGGTGAACGCTAACTCTCTGGCCCGCTATATGCTGGTCGCCAGCGCCATTGGTTCGCTGTATAAGATGAACGCCTCTATCTCCGGCGCCGAAGTCGGCTGCCAGGGCGAAGTCGGCGTGGCCTGCTCGATGGCGGCGGCCGGTCTGGCGGAGCTGCTGGGCGCTAGCCCGGCCCAGGTGTGCATCGCCGCGGAAATCGGTATGGAACATAACCTCGGCCTGACCTGCGACCCGGTTGCCGGCCAGGTGCAGGTACCGTGCATCGAGCGTAACGCTATCGCGGCGGTCAAAGCGGTTAACGCCGCGCGTATGGCCCTGCGCCGTACCAGCGAACCGCGCGTGTGCCTCGATAAGGTTATCGAGACCATGTATGAAACGGGCAAAGATATGAACGCCAAGTACCGCGAAACCTCTCGCGGCGGCCTGGCGATGAAAATCGTCGCCTGCGATTAACGCCTCTGGCCCGGCACGCTTCGGCATGTCGGGCCAACTCTCCTCCAGCCCTGGCTCATTCTGCGAGCCTGCTTCCCGAACTTCGCTCTACCAATAGCCTCGTATTGCCACCGATGTTACCCTTATAGCCTGAGAACAAAGGGAGATATCTTGTGGCTGTTCATCTGTTAATTGTCGACGCGCTCAACCTGATCCGCCGTATTCATGCGGTGCAGGGTTCCCCCTGCGCGGATACCTGCCTGCACGCCCTCGAACAGCTTATCGTCCACAGCCAGCCGACGCATGCCGTGGCGGTGTTCGACGATGAAGACCGCGCTCACGGCTGGCGCCACCAGCGGCTGCCGGAATATAAAGCCGGGCGCGCGCCGATGCCGGAAACGCTGGAAGCGGAAATGCCGGCGCTGCGGGCGGCTTTTGAACAGCGCGGTATCCGCTGCTGGGCGCTGCCCGGCAGCGAAGCGGACGATCTGGCGGCCACGCTCGCCGTTAAAGTTGCCCAGGCCGGGCATCAGGCTACCATTGTCTCGACCGATAAAGGCTACTGTCAGCTGCTGTCGCCGACCATTCGCATCCGCGATTATTTCCAGAAACGCTGGCTGGATGCGCCGTTTATCGCCAATGAATTCGGCGTGACGCCGGAACAGCTCCCGGACTACTGGGGTCTGGCGGGGATTAGCAGTTCGAAAGTACCGGGCGTTGCCGGGATTGGGCCTAAAAGCGCGGCGCAGCTGTTAACGGATTATCAGGATTTAGAAGGCATCTACGCGCGGCTTGCGGATGTGCC
>DWRD01000092.1:0-15278 GCA_022318305.1 Gerosis bhagava
TATAGGTATTGAATTTAAAATGAATCGGTCCGCCACTCCAGTTTTGCTACACCCTCTAAGGGTATGTGTTATGTTTACATAATGAAGCAATAAAGAATTGAGTATTGAGTAAAAAATGTCTGTTGAGCAGTGCAAGGCACGTCTCGACGCGTACTTTGCGCTGATGATCATTGAGTTCGTGGGCCACCCATTTGTCAAGCTTCTTTACTTTGCCAATTTGACGCATATAGACCAATATTGTTTTGACGCTAACGTCGAAAGCCGCTGCTAATTCAGCCGTAGATTCTGTATCATCAGTTTCCACAATCGCCTTTAATTCGCTTATTATTCTTATGCCGCGTTGCTGCCACGACGGTACTCATATTCCATTCCACTCGAATTTTTAATGTTTCCATGATGACGAAAAAATTTAAATGCGATGAAAATGTAACACTAATCAATAAACAAATGACTACTTTAGGACAAAGAATTACATGTTCTTAAAATCAAATTAATTTGAAATTAGAATTCTTGACCAAACAAAAATCATTTTGATTTGAAATCGCCAGTACTGCAGAACGGCAATTTCATAGGTAAAGACCTAATATGTGTAAAATTGCACCTTTATATCGTTACGTAAGTGAACTTATAAAACCTGGTTCTGAAAGTTAACAGGTTACGAACAATTTGTTATTTATATATTTATTTATATTCATTTTATTAGCTACAAACGTATGTATGTAACGGAATCTTTGAACATGATTTTGAGCCCCTTCACAACGTCGTATTAACTCGAAATTAAAAAATACAATTTTATAGAAAATTCAACTTAAAAAATGAAAAAATAATAGTTCAAAAAAACTAAAAAAATACGCTTTGATAGAAAATCCACCTTAAAAGTAGAAAAGAACTTTTTAAAAATCTAAATTAAAAATAGTGTATATAAGAAAAAAAATATTTTTTATTGTAAAAAAGCGTGGGTCGTTTTTAAGATTTTATCAAAATGATAATCTGTCAATAAAATATTTATAACTATTGACAAAATGCACCTCACGCTTTTTACAATAATAAATATTTTTTTCTTATAAACACTATTCAAAATTCAAATTTAACTATTACTTACACTATTCTTAATTCAAATTTAAAAAATATATATTTTCTATTTTTTAGTTGGATTTTCTATAAAAGCGTATTTTTTAAGTTTTTTTGAACTATTATTTATTATGTACAAAATACAAAAAAAAAAACAAAAATAGTAAATAGCCCTGATAATTGACCCCGACGTGATTTGAACACGCAACCTTCTGATCTGAAGTCAGACGCGCTACCGTTGCGCCACGGAGTCCTTACAAATGTACGCTGAATATTTTGTATAGAACATGAAATTTATACTATATAGTTCGTTTCTTTATATTTCACATTTTTTCGAAAGAAAATGGCGTCTATTGCATTCAACGTCAAATTGGTTCGGGACAGTATAGAAACAATGTGAAATCGAATATAAACGAACAGCCTATAATTTACGATTAAATCGAGTAAATAAATTACCCATTCCATTGTGAAATCCAAATAAGGCATCTGCTCCGAATATTTTTATCGGCGGCCAATAAATAACTAAATTTGTTGTAATAAAACATATTTTACATTTAAAAATAGTATTTTATATTTTTTTAATAACACATGCAGAAAGAAACTGACGACACAAAAAGTAAATGACGATTCCATCTTATAATTTATATTTTTAAGACTCAAACCTTCTAAGTTTCTTTTCAGTGACAATGTTACATGTATTTTAATGATAAAGATATCTAACGTAACATAGACGAAATGCGAATTAACATGAACATTTAAATCTAATTGAAACGTAACGTAACGTAACGTAACGTTTCAGTTGTTTTCATTCTAGAATTCATGATTTTTCACCATTCCAAATCAAATAAACCACAAACTTAACTTTGCTCTTCGGTTGGCCTATAGAAATTAATCTCGTAAATTAATTTTATGTAACTGTTGTAGGGAACCGCGGAAACAGGAACACGTAGTAGCCGTTACAAACCGAGTAGTCGACTGACTGTCATCGAACTACCCGTCATCACTTTAATAATTATAAAATAATGTGGGTTGGTTACATAATGGTCACAGATACATAATATAGATTACTAAGGTCTATGAACATACGTCAATTAAAAAGATAACATACATATAAATAAACAGACAATTTTGACGATGACGTTTTGAGAATATTTATTTAAAAAATGCGCGTGTCGCCTACAATACCGCCCCCTAGTGCTGACTAGTCAGTACTACATTCCGCTGAAGATAACAAGGCGACGCGCGTCACCGGACGACGTAAAATTCCCGAGCAGGTCCGAACGTCTACCACACGCACTCGACCATCATGGCCAGCATGAGTCGCACTCACCACTCCGTGACGCCACGATCCTCGCTCCACGGTCGATTCAACAAGGACAACGTAATCACCTACCTGCAATGACCTTTCCTCGCTATTCCATTTTTGCCTCGGCAGTAGTGTGGGCAAATACTCCTTCACCCAACGACCCCAAAACATATCAGTTAAACGTTGTGCTACTCGCCACTGTTTTCTAAGGCAGAGATCGGTGTTATCATATTTTCCTATGAGAGGACCGTTCGATGAAGTACCTAGCAAGAAATGATTCGGTGTAAGTGCTTCAGGGTAATTAGGATCAGTGGATACATGGGTAATGGGCCGACTGTTAACGAGAGCTTCCACTTCAATTAGCAAGGTTAAAAGTGTATCTGGATGTGGGGCACGTTCCTTAAGAACCACTTTAAGGGCCGATTTCACCGTGCGGATCATTCGCTCCCAGGCTCCCCCCATTTCAGGTGCACCTGGAGGTATGAACACCCACTGTGTTCCTGTAACCAAGCCCTCGTTACGTAGCTTGTTTTGGTTGAGCTCCTGTAGGCTACGCTTTAATTCGGTATCGGCACCTCTTAAATTCGTGCCATTGTCCGAGTATATGACGCTCGGAGCCCCTCGACGGCCTATCATTCGCCTGAGGGCCATAATGGTGGCATCAGACGACAGGTTATCGGTTAGCTCGATATGAATGGCGCGAACCGTCAAGCAAGTGAAAAGGACCCCATATCTCTTTTCCCGTTTCCTTCCGACAGTCACCTCCATGGGCCCGAAAAGATCAACACCCGTGTAGGTGAACGGCCGTCGATTGTGCTGCAACCGTGCAGCTGGTAGGTCGGCCATCAGCTGCGCGCGCGGCGCCGCCCGCCGGTACCTACAGAATAAACAACTCGCTGCCACTGCACGTACGGTCGGTCTTAATTTTAAAACCCAGTATCGTTGCCGTACCTCATTTACGACTAATTCGTTCGCTCCGTGCAGGGCTCGTCTGTGGTAGTACTCGACAAGCAAGCGTGTCGTTTTGTGTTTCCCATCTAAAATTACGGGACGCACAGCTGAAAAAGAAGCGCCAGCAGTTTTGTCGGCTCGTCCTCTAACGCGAAGGATGCCTAAGTCATCTAAATATGGCGTTAGATTTAATAGACGGCTGTTAGACATAAGAGGTCTATTTTGCGCTAAACAATTAATTTCTTTTAAAAAACAATCATGTTGTGATTTTTTTATGAAATAGGTTTCCGCCTGTGCCATTAATTGAACATCTAACTGAGCGTGTTTATCCGCGCGACATTTTTTTATAAACAATAACACACTAGCTATCACACGGAGGAGTCTCAACCATGAGGAAAATTTATTTTCATCAATTAAATTTTTTGTTGTTTCCTGCACTGTCAAGAAGTTAACACTACGCTGCTCGCAGGTCACAGTGTCAGGTAAATTATATTTTTTCAAATCTTTAGGCCAGCTGTCTTCGGGCAAGCGTAAAAAGGCAGGTCCCTGAAACCATGCGTCAGTGTATCTAAGCGGAGGTGAATCCTCTTTTGTAGCCACATCGGCGACGTTTGAGCAGGACGGTACGTGCCTCCACTCCGCCACCTTTGTCAGCTCGTCCAGCTCGCCCAGTCTGTGGGCTACATACGGCTTAAAACAGCGAGGGTCGCTCCTAAGCCAAGCAAGTACGGTGCTGGAATCAGTCCAGAAGAAACGCTCATCAATTTTGAGGTTATTGTGCTCCTTCTGAACCATGCCAGCGAGCCGCGCTGCTAGCAATGCACCCTGTAACTCCAGCCGAGGTATAGATACTGGACGCAGTGGAGTTACTCTGCTTTTGCCAGACACAAAACAAATATTGACGCGCCCGTCCGACTTAATAAATCTAAAAAATATTACGGCGGCGTATGCTTTAATAGATGCGTCACAGAACGCATGCAGTTGTATACGTACTTCGCCCGATTCGTTAGGTGAGTAGCACTCCGACCACACGCCCGCATTATTGTACCAACGAGGAATACACAAAGATTTTATTGCCTTTAGTTCCTCGAGCCACTTAACCCAAGAAGCAAACTCACGTGATTGGATGCGGCACTTCCAATCGACTCCGCTCCGATGTACGTTCTGTAATATTATCCTACTTTTAATAATAAACGGAGATAAAAACCCCTGAATATCATAAATTGACATTATAATACTAAGCATTTTGGCCTTCGTTGGTGGTTCTAAACCATTTAAAATGTTAGGTGGTATGCGATCAAAGTTAATATTAAATCGAAAACAATCTTCCGCAGGATACCACATCAAACCTAAAGTGCGCTCAGTTGCATTCATAGCTCCGTGTTGAAACTGAACAGCTGAGCGCGCGAGCGCCTCAGGAGGCGCACTCGCCAATACCTCTTTGCTATTACTCGACCAACCTCGAATTTCAAACCCCCCGTACCTATGTATCTGAGTAATATCATTAATTAATTTAATTGCGTTATCTTTACTGTCGGTCGAATATAAACAATCATCCATGTAATGGTTGTTAATAATAACATTTACTGCCTCGGGATATAAATCCTCATATTTTAAGGCATTTTTATTTCTTATATATTGTGCTATGAAAGGAGAACAAGTTGCACCAAATATTAAACATTGCATCACACACGTTTGCATAGGTGAGTCATGAGACTCCTGCCATAAAAACCTAAAAACGTTTTGATCTTCGTCGCGAATTTTAATACGCAGAAACATATCTTTTATGTCACCTATAATTACTATCTCCTTCTCCCTAAACCTTAACATTATACCTAAAAGCGAGTTGTATAAATCTGGACCCGTACACAAGTAATCGTTTAAAGAAACTCCGTTAACTTTAGCCGCCGCGTCAAATACTAATCTCAACTTATCTGGCTTATTAATGTTTTGCACACCAAAATGCGGAATGTACCATACGTGGTTAGCTGAAGGTTCATTTTTACCTAATACGCGAGCGTAACCCTCGTCGAATAACTTGTTTACTTCGCGAATGTATCGCTGTGCGTACGCGCTGTCAGTTTTGAATTTTCGAAGTAAATTTTGTAAACGCGAATTAGCACTGCAATAGGAGTCGGGCATAGTGAAGTTGTCGCGTTTAAAAGGCAGTCCGACCTCCCATCTGTCACCGAGATGCCTCGATGTGTCATCTAACACCTGTATAGCTTTTAAATGAGTCGTATTGTCGCGGCTTAAGGTTGAAATTCCTATAGACTCTAACGTAAACGATTCTTTAATGAGTTCGTTTATTTTTTCAATGCTTTCGGACTCGATATCACTATCTATGTGAGAAAGAGTAAAAATACGTTCACACGTACGTGAGTGAGTGCGACCACAATAGCCATGAATGGTCCAGCCTAAACGACATCTTGTTGCGTAGGGTTCATATTTAGTACCCGGTATTATTTCTAACGGTGCGATTAAATGATAATTATCCTCCCCAATAAGTAACCGCGGCCTCACGCATTCTTTACATACATATTCTTTTACATGTAATAAACGTGTACAAGTAACATTATTAATATTAGATAAATTTTGAGCCGGTAAATTTAACTGAGACACTTTACGCATTTTAATGTTATAAGAATTAACACAATCATTATTATTAGAAATTCGCGCACTGACCTTTGGAGCGTCCGATTGAAATACCTCTAGACCGAACGCATCGACGAACTTGATCGCGTTGCAGCGCTGGGCGGCGAGGCCCAGGCTGTCCGCCAGCTCCGCGTCGATCATCGACACAGTCGCCGCGTCGTCCAACAGGGCGTACGTCTGCACCACACCCTTAGGACCGCGTAGTTGCACTGAGATCACTTTGAGCGCCACTTCACTTCCTTGCTTATGCATAGGGCTTGATGCGACGTGGGCTACTGACTCCGTACTAGTAGCTGGGACGTTATCTGTCTCTGTCGCATTCGTAGACTGTGGTCGCTGTGATATAGAACTAGCTGACCAGTGTAGCAGCCTATGATGATGGAGACCACAGTTGTCTATGTCACACATGGGTGCCGGGCACGTCTCTTTGTCGTGCCGTGCTAGTAAACAACAAAAACACAAGCCATTCGTTTTGACGAAGCGCCATTTATCCTTGCGCATCGCACGTCGGAACATTCGACATTCGGGCAATGTGTGTTTTGATTTGCGACAATATTTACAATGCTCATCGGTCACTTGCGTTGTTGTTAACACGGGGTGCTTGGTGAATTTTTGTTGCATTCCTCGCTTATCTGTAGGCTCAATTATTTTTCTTTGTTCGTGGGGCAATGTAATTCCAACAACAGATATCATTTCAGCCTCCTTTTTTAAAAATGTAGCCATCAATTCTAGCTTCGTGTGGCCGTCTAAAATTTTCTCATATGCATAATCGGTCCACTTTCCTAATAATGTACTCGGTAGCTTAGCAATAATAGCTGTTGTGAGCTCGGGACTGCGTAAATAATCTTTCTGATTTAATGCACGAATTGTAGCAACACAGTTATTTATTTTCACTGAGAAATTAATTAGCTCCTGTTGGTAATTGGTAGGAAGTGGAGGTAACCTTTTCAATTGTGCCGTTATATTCATTATAATGACCTCAGATCTACCAAATCGTAGCTCCAGAGCCTCCATCACAGCTGCGGGCGCAGTGTTGCCGATCAGGAGATCGGTTACTGCCTCTCTGGCGTCGCCTCGCAATGCTCTGCGTAGTCTCCACAAGTTCTCTGAGTCCCTATACCTGCATATCCGTGTAGACTCCTCGTACGCACATTTGAAGTGTAACCATTCAACACAATCACCACTGAACTGGGGTAGTTCACGGGGCGTGGCGAGTCGACTGAGCAATCGTTCCTCTCGCTGTGATGATGAGTAGTCCATCATGTCACGTAGCGTGTAGGCAAGTTGTTCTATGCTGTTGGCGGGCATGTCATTACACGGTGCCGCCTTGTCGAGCACTGGGATGGCCGCCACTGGGGCAATGGGCTCCTCTCTCGCACAGGTCGATCTCAACACGCTGTTGTCTAACCATTTTTCAACACTGTTGTGCACCTGATCATCCAACTGCTGCTTGCTACACTCACTTTTGCTGTCGTTACCATCTTCAGCTTCTGCTTTAGCTAGCTCAACTTCCAGCCGTTTATTTATAAGGTCCAGCTGAATTTTAGCACGAGCCTCGGCAGCTTCGAGCTCCAATTGTTTCCGTCGAGCGAGTGACGATGCGGTAGATCTCTTTGTTCTGTCCGACATCGCCGTGCTACGCACGGAACTGCTGCTTCGAATTGGTACTGAAGGTGATGTTTTAAGTGGGTTTTCCAGCTTCATTTCCTCGGTGTCCTGCTGCCGCGGCGTAATATTACTACGAACGGTGCGCGGCGGTACATCAAGATGAGTAGATGCCAGTTGAACGGATGCGCTATCTACCCGATTCGCGATATTTGCGCGTTGTTTACGTGTTAAAACATTTGTTGGCGGTGTTTTATACATATTTAAACCGATTTAGATACGGCTCGAAGACCAGACAAATTGTAGGGAACCGCTCGAAATATGAACACGTAAGTAGCCGTTACAAACCGAGTAGTCGACTGACTGTCATCGAACTACCCGTCATCACTTTAATAATTATAAAAATAATGTGGGTTGGTTACAAAATGGTCACAGATACATAATATAGATTACTAAGGTCTATGAACATACGTCATTTAAAAAGATAACATATATATAAATAAACAGACAATTTTGACGATGACGTTTTGAGAATATTTATTTAAAAAATGCGCGTGTCGCCTACAATACCGCCCCCTAGTGCTGACTAGTCAGTACTACATTCCGCTGAAGATAACAAGGCGACGCGCGTCACCGGACGACGTAAAATTCCCGAGCAGGTCCGAACGTCTACCACACGCACTCGACCATCATGGCCAGCATGAGTCGCACTCACCACTCCGTGACGCCACGATCCTCGCTCCACGGTCGATTCAACAAGGACAACGTAATCACCTACCTGCAATGACCTTTCCTCGCTATTCCATTTTTGCCTCGGCAGTAGTGTGGGCAAATACTCCTTCACCCAACGACCCCAAAACATATCAGTTAAACGTTGTGCTACTCGCCACTGTTTTCTAAGGCAGAGATCGGTGTTATCATATTTTCCTATGAGAGGACCGTTCGATGAAGTACCTAGCAAGAAATGATTCGGTGTAAGTGCTTCAGGGTAATTAGGATCAGTGGATACATGGGTAATGGGCCGACTGTTAACGAGAGCTTCCACTTCAATTAGCAAGGTTAAAAGTGTATCTGGATGTGGGGCACGTTCCTTAAGAACCACTTTAAGGGCCGATTTCACCGTGCGGATCATTCGCTCCCAGGCTCCCCCCATTTCAGGTGCACCTGGAGGTATGAACACCCACTGTGTTCCTGTAACCAAGCCCTCGTTACGTAGCTTGTTTTGGTTGAGCTCCTGTAGGCTACGCTTTAATTCGGTATCGGCACCTCTTAAATTCGTGCCATTGTCCGAGTATATGACGCTCGGAGCCCCTCGACGGCCTATCATTCGCCTGAGGGCCATAATGGTGGCATCAGACGACAGGTTATCGGTTAGCTCGATATGAATGGCGCGAACCGTCAAGCAAGTGAAAAGGACCCCATATCTCTTTTCCCGTTTCCTTCCGACAGTCACCTCCATGGGCCCGAAAAGATCAACACCCGTGTAGGTGAACGGCCGTCGATTGTGCTGCAACCGTGCAGCTGGTAGGTCGGCCATCAGCTGCGCGCGCGGCGCCGCCCGCCGGTACCTACAGAATAAACAACTCGCTGCCACTGCACGTACGGTCGGTCTTAATTTTAAAACCCAGTATCGTTGCCGTACCTCATTTACGACTAATTCGTTCGCTCCGTGCAGGGCTCGTCTGTGGTAGTACTCGACAAGCAAGCGTGTCGTTTTGTGTTTCCCATCTAAAATTACGGGACGCACAGCTGAAAAAGAAGCGCCAGCAGTTTTGTCGGCTCGTCCTCTAACGCGAAGGATGCCTAAGTCATCTAAATATGGCGTTAGATTTAATAGACGGCTGTTAGACATAAGAGGTCTATTTTGCGCTAAACAATTAATTTCTTTTAAAAAACAATCATGTTGTGATTTTTTTATGAAATAGGTTTCCGCCTGTGCCATTAATTGAACATCTAACTGAGCGTGTTTATCCGCGCGACATTTTTTTATAAACAATAACACACTAGCTATCACACGGAGGAGTCTCAACCATGAGGAAAATTTATTTTCATCAATTAAATTTTTTGTTGTTTCCTGCACTGTCAAGAAGTTAACACTACGCTGCTCGCAGGTCACAGTGTCAGGTAAATTATATTTTTTCAAATCTTTAGGCCAGCTGTCTTCGGGCAAGCGTAAAAAGGCAGGTCCCTGAAACCATGCGTCAGTGTATCTAAGCGGAGGTGAATCCTCTTTTGTAGCCACATCGGCGACGTTTGAGCAGGACGGTACGTGCCTCCACTCCGCCACCTTTGTCAGCTCGTCCAGCTCGCCCAGTCTGTGGGCTACATACGGCTTAAAACAGCGAGGGTCGCTCCTAAGCCAAGCAAGTACGGTGCTGGAATCAGTCCAGAAGAAACGCTCATCAATTTTGAGGTTATTGTGCTCCTTCTGAACCATGCCAGCGAGCCGCGCTGCTAGCAATGCACCCTGTAACTCCAGCCGAGGTATAGATACTGGACGCAGTGGAGTTACTCTGCTTTTGCCAGACACAAAACAAATATTGACGCGCCCGTCCGACTTAATAAATCTAAAAAATATTACGGCGGCGTATGCTTTAATAGATGCGTCACAGAACGCATGCAGTTGTATACGTACTTCGCCCGATTCGTTAGGTGAGTAGCACTCCGACCACACGCCCGCATTATTGTACCAACGAGGAATACACAAAGATTTTATTGCCTTTAGTTCCTCGAGCCACTTAACCCAAGAAGCAAACTCACGTGATTGGATGCGGCACTTCCAATCGACTCCGCTCCGATGTACGTTCTGTAATATTATCCTACTTTTAATAATAAACGGAGATAAAAACCCCTGAATATCATAAATTGACATTATAATACTAAGCATTTTGGCCTTCGTTGGTGGTTCTAAACCATTTAAAATGTTAGGTGGTATGCGATCAAAGTTAATATTAAATCGAAAACAATCTTCCGCAGGATACCACATCAAACCTAAAGTGCGCTCAGTTGCATTCATAGCTCCGTGTTGAAACTGAACAGCTGAGCGCGCGAGCGCCTCAGGAGGCGCACTCGCCAATACCTCTTTGCTATTACTCGACCAACCTCGAATTTCAAACCCCCCGTACCTATGTATCTGAGTAATATCATTAATTAATTTAATTGCGTTATCTTTACTGTCGGTCGAATATAAACAATCATCCATGTAATGGTTGTTAATAATAACATTTACTGCCTCGGGATATAAATCCTCATATTTTAAGGCATTTTTATTTCTTATATATTGTGCTATGAAAGGAGAACAAGTTGCACCAAATATTAAACATTGCATCACACACGTTTGCATAGGTGAGTCATGAGACTCCTGCCATAAAAACCTAAAAACGTTTTGATCTTCGTCGCGAATTTTAATACGCAGAAACATATCTTTTATGTCACCTATAATTACTATCTCCTTCTCCCTAAACCTTAACATTATACCTAAAAGCGAGTTGTATAAATCTGGACCCGTACACAAGTAATCGTTTAAAGAAACTCCGTTAACTTTAGCCGCCGCGTCAAATACTAATCTCAACTTATCTGGCTTATTAATGTTTTGCACACCAAAATGCGGAATGTACCATACGTGGTTAGCTGAAGGTTCATTTTTACCTAATACGCGAGCGTAACCCTCGTCGAATAACTTGTTTACTTCGCGAATGTATCGCTGTGCGTACGCGCTGTCAGTTTTGAATTTTCGAAGTAAATTTTGTAAACGCGAATTAGCACTGCAATAGGAGTCGGGCATAGTGAAGTTGTCGCGTTTAAAAGGCAGTCCGACCTCCCATCTGTCACCGAGATGCCTCGATGTGTCATCTAACACCTGTATAGCTTTTAAATGAGTCGTATTGTCGCGGCTTAAGGTTGAAATTCCTATAGACTCTAACGTAAACGATTCTTTAATGAGTTCGTTTATTTTTTCAATGCTTTCGGACTCGATATCACTATCTATGTGAGAAAGAGTAAAAATACGTTCACACGTACGTGAGTGAGTGCGACCACAATAGCCATGAATGGTCCAGCCTAAACGACATCTTGTTGCGTAGGGTTCATATTTAGTACCCGGTATTATTTCTAACGGTGCGATTAAATGATAATTATCCTCCCCAATAAGTAACCGCGGCCTCACGCATTCTTTACATACATATTCTTTTACATGTAATAAACGTGTACAAGTAACATTATTAATATTAGATAAATTTTGAGCCGGTAAATTTAACTGAGACACTTTACGCATTTTAATGTTATAAGAATTAACACAATCATTATTATTAGAAATTCGCGCACTGACCTTTGGAGCGTCCGATTGAAATACCTCTAGACCGAACGCATCGACGAACTTGATCGCGTTGCAGCGCTGGGCGGCGAGGCCCAGGCTGTCCGCCAGCTCCGCGTCGATCATCGACACAGTCGCCGCGTCGTCCAACAGGGCGTACGTCTGCACCACACCCTTAGGACCGCGTAGTTGCACTGAGATCACTTTGAGCGCCACTTCACTTCCTTGCTTATGCATAGGGCTTGATGCGACGTGGGCTACTGACTCCGTACTAGTAGCTGGGACGTTATCTGTCTCTGTCGCATTCGTAGACTGTGGTCGCTGTGATATAGAACTAGCTGACCAGTGTAGCAGCCTATGATGATGGAGACCACAGTTGTCTATGTCACACATGGGTGCCGGGCACGTCTCTTTGTCGTGCCGTGCTAGTAAACAACAAAAACACAAGCCATTCGTTTTGACGAAGCGCCATTTATCCTTGCGCATCGCACGTCGGAACATTCGACATTCGGGCAATGTGTGTTTTGATTTGCGACAATATTTACAATGCTCATCGGTCACTTGCGTTGTTGTTAACACGGGGTGCTTGGTGAATTTTTGTTGCATTCCTCGCTTATCTGTAGGCTCAATTATTTTTCTTTGTTCGTGGGGCAATGTAATTCCAACAACAGATATCATTTCAGCCTCCTTTTTTAAAAATGTAGCCATCAATTCTAGCTTCGTGTGGCCGTCTAAAATTTTCTCATATGCATAATCGGTCCACTTTCCTAATAATGTACTCGGTAGCTTAGCAATAATAGCTGTTGTGAGCTCGGGACTGCGTAAATAATCTTTCTGATTTAATGCACGAATTGTAGCAACACAGTTATTTATTTTCACTGAGAAATTAATTAGCTCCTGTTGGTAATTGGTAGGAAGTGGAGGTAACCTTTTCAATTGTGCCGTTATATTCATTATAATGACCTCAGATCTACCAAATCGTAGCTCCAGAGCCTCCATCACAGCTGCGGGCGCAGTGTTGCCGATCAGGAGATCGGTTACTGCCTCTCTGGCGTCGCCTCGCAATGCTCTGCGTAGTCTCCACAAGTTCTCTGAGTCCCTATACCTGCATATCCGTGTAGACTCCTCGTACGCACATTTGAAGTGTAACCATTCAACACAATCACCACTGAACTGGGGTAGTTCACGGGGCGTGGCGAGTCGACTGAGCAATCGTTCCTCTCGCTGTGATGATGAGTAGTCCATCATGTCACGTAGCGTGTAGGCAAGTTGTTCTATGCTGTTGGCGGGCATGTCATTACACGGTGCCGCCTTGTCGAGCACTGGGATGGCCGCCACTGGGGCAATGGGCTCCTCTCTCGCACAGGTCGATCTCAACACGCTGTTGTCTAACCATTTTTCAACACTGTTGTGCACCTGATCATCCAACTGCTGCTTGCTACACTCACTTTTGCTGTCGTTACCATCTTCAGCTTCTGCTTTAGCTAGCTCAACTTCCAGCCGTTTATTTATAAGGTCCAGCTGAATTTTAGCACGAGCCTCGGCAGCTTCGAGCTCCAATTGTTTCCGTCGAGCGAGTGACGATGCGGTAGATCTCTTTGTTCTGTCCGACATCGCCGTGCTACGCACGGAACTGCTGCTTCGAATTGGTACTGAAGGTGATGTTTTAAGTGGGTTTTCCAGCTTCATTTCCTCGGTGTCCTGCTGCCGCGGCGTAATATTACTACGAACGGTGCGCGGCGGTACATCAAGATGAGTAGATGCCAGTTGAACGGATGCGCTATCTACCCGATTCGCGATATTTGCGCGTTGTTTACGTGTTAAAACATTTGTTGGCGGTGTTTTATACATATTTAAACCGATTTAGATACGGCTCGAAGACCAGACAAATTGTAGGGAACCGCTCGAAATATGAACACGTAAGTAGCCGTTACAAACCGAGTAGTCGACTGACTGTCATCGAACTACCCGTCATCACTTTAATAATTATAAAAATAATGTGGGTTGGTTACAAAATGGTCACAGATACATAATATAGATTACTAAGGTCTATGAACATACGTCATTTAAAAAGATAACATATATATAAATAAACAGACAATTTTGACGATGACGTTTTGAGAATATTTATTTAAAAAATGCGCGTGTCGCCTACAGTTATAATGATATATTATTTAATCTTAACTATAATTTTTTATATCCCCTAGTGGCTAGTTTGTCGTCGTTCGTCGCAGTTGTTAACATACTCGTAAGTCTACTGTCTATAGTCTACCGTTTTATAGTCAGACCATGCTACGGATTTATATATATGCTTTTCTATCATTTCAACAATTTTAGAATAGGGGAACCCTACTCAAAGAGTGCCTACAGGATCATTGCTATTGCCTCCGCTGTGGATCAGTTGGTCATTCATATGGCCACAACGCGCATAAATATATGTCAAATAATACATGTCAAACTTATAACCCCTTCCTATCTTTTTGCATTGTGGCTTATAAAATCAATGATAGATTTTTAGTACATTTGTTGTAAAGTTATTCATTTTATATGCCCGTATTTTGTAAATAAATTTAATCCGAACCATTGCTGCTCTTTATGACTAAGATGGTCGTCTAATACATTCAGTATGTCTCCGCGTCCAAAAATAACACGAATAAATGATGGTAAGAGTGGTAGTAATGTCCGGGACGAACCTAGGCAGGTTCTACCACTGCCGAAATTCTAAATTCATCATATAAACGCTTCTACCACCATTGAAATTCCATATACATTATATCAACTTGATCTATTTACTTTAATAAAACAACACTATTATTTTTATTCGTGTACAATAAACATTACGCATCAACAAGAACTACTCAGAGCTGATAACACCGCTTATTACTCGATACAAATTACATATTGTTGTGCTATAATAATGTAACACATCACTAGCACGATATAACAATACGGGGGCGGTTTAGTGGCATTGTTTCGCAAACAAAGCCCCGTAGTTACGCGCCCCGCAGTAATTATGAAGCCTCCGAGCTTGTAACAACGTGGTAGGCCGCGCGATATCATCTAATTGTGTGTATGAAATTATTGGTTCACGTGGTAATCGATTTTAAATTATCGATTGACTTTATTCGATGAACTATCGATTGTCTTCAATCGATTGAATTGAAACTGTCGATTCAATTTATTCGATAATACCTACGTTACGCTACCCTACGATAGGTTTACGTTTGTGGTAGGTGGCGGACAAACACACAAAACAAACACACGAAACAAACACACGAAACAAACACACGAAAACACGGGTCTCTTACCCTAATAGGGGAAGGTGTGTAGCATACTCTACCACGCTGCTCCACGGCGGATTGGTAGAGGGACCGACTT
>DWRD01000093.1:0-15107 GCA_022318305.1 Gerosis bhagava
GCAGCATGAGGGCGTAAGCCAGGGGCGCTTGTCGCTGATTCATATCCTGTTAGGCATGATCCCGGCGGTGGCGCTGGGGTTGGTGTTTCATGACCTGATTAAATCGCTGTTTAACCCGGTTAACGTCATGTACGCGCTGATTGTCGGCGGCTTCCTGCTGATCGCGGCGGAGCTATTCAAACCGAAAGAGCCGCGCGCGTTGGGTCTTGACGACATGACCTATGGTCAGGCGTTTGCCATCGGTTGCTTCCAGTGTCTGGCGCTGTGGCCTGGCTTCTCACGCTCCGGGGCGACTATTTCCGGCGGCATGCTGATGGGCGTTAGCCGCTATGCGGCATCCGAGTTCTCATTCCTGCTGGCGGTACCGATGATGATGGGCGCCACCGTGCTGGACGTTTACAAGAGCATCGGCTTTCTCAACTCCAGCGATATCCCGATGTTTGCCGTTGGTTTTATCATGGCGTTCATCGTGGCGCTGATTGCGATTAAAACCTTCCTGCAGCTGATTAAACGTATTTCGTTTATCCCATTTGCAATCTACCGCTTTATCGTCGCGGCAGCCGTCTACGTGGTCTTCTTCTAAGGCCCAGGCCCTCAGCCTTGCGGCTGGGGGCACCGTTGTTCTTTCCACCGCGTCACGGCAATAATTCTGCGCCGCGTCAGCTCTTCGCGAATCTCCGGTCCTTTGAAACCTTCCGCTACCACTTCTTTAGTGGAAACCGACTGCGCCACTTCCCAGGCTTCAAGCAGCAGGCGCCCCTGCGGATAATCGCAGGATTCAAAACCGGTGCGTCCGCGCACGTCGGCCTCGCTGGTGAGGGCGATTTGCTGCACGCGCTGCGGCTTGCGCCAGGCATCGATGCTATCAAACAGCTTCACGATAGTTTTTGGCTGCAGGATCGGCAGGGTGTGGATCAGATCGTGGAATTCGGCGACCAGTCTGGCCAGATCGCGGATATCGTTCGGTACCCGCAGGCGCTGGCAAATCTGTTCCACCAGCTTCACCCCCGCCGGGCCGTGGCCGTGGTGGCGCGGCCAGAACTCTTTGGGCGTTAAGCCTTTGCCAAGATCGTGGCACAGGGTGGCGAAGCGGACGTCGATGGCCGGCGATAGCATCGCCGCCATGGTGAGCGTCATCAGGGTGTGAACACCGGTATCGATTTCCGGATGCCATTTGGCGGGCGCGGGGACGCCATACAGGGCGTCGATTTCCGGGAACAGCACCTTCAGCGCGTGGCAGTCGCGCAGGGTCTGGAAAAAGACCTGTGGATTACGCGTGCCAAGCGCGTTTTCCGTCTCTTTCCATACCCGCTCCGCCGTCAGATGCGCCAGTTCGCCGGCGTCGGCCATCGTACGCATCAGCGCCATGGTTTCATCGGCAATGCGAAAACCGAGATGGGCATAGCGCGCGGCAAAACGCGCGACGCGCAGTACGCGTAGCGGATCTTCGCTAAAGGCCGGGGAGACGTGGCGCAGCAGGCGCTGGCGCAAATCGGCCAGGCCGCCGTAGGGGTCGTAAATCTGACCGTCAGTGTCCTGAGCCAGCGCGTTGATGGTGAGATCGCGGCGCAGTAGATCTTGCTCAAGGGTGACGTCAGCGGCGGCATAACAGGTGAAACCGGTATAGCCGGAGCCGGATTTACGTTCGGTACGCGCGAGCGCATACTCTTCACGGCTTTGCGGGTGAAGGAACACGGGAAAATCGCGGCCTACCTGCTGGTAGCCCGCGTCGAGCAACTGCTGGGGCGTGGCGCCAACCACCACCCAGTCTCTGTCTTTGACCGGTAGTCCTAATAACGCATCTCGTACCGCACCACCGACCAAATAAATCTTCACGCCTCTTTCTCCCGCATCGACTTTTCGCAAGATGATACGTAAGTCTGGCAGAGAAGACGAATTAGTTCATCCACCGGTCTTTACGTTTGCGGCTCGGTACCAGATGCGGCAGCACCAGACCAAGGATCAGACCGACGCCAAGCACGCCGCCGCCGTACATAAACCACTGCATGATAATGGTGCGCTGTTTATCATCAAGCTGCAGATTCGCCGCGTTCACCTTCTTCTGAGCGACAACCAGCTCGTTTTTCAACTTTTGGTTCTCTTCTTTCAGGGCGTTGATCGCGCCATCGCTGCCGGCGACTTTTTTCTGCATGTCGGCGGTACGCTGATTCCAGGTGGCGTCAATGTTGTTCAGCTTGTCGGTCAGGGTTTTGACCTGATTTTCCAGATCCGGCACGCGAATGCGCAGGCTGGGCTCGTTGCTCAGCTCTTTCAGCGGGATCCAGGCGGTACGGCCGTTGCTATCGCGTACCTGTGCGTAATTCGTGCTGTCGTTGGTTTGCAGAACGTCGACGGCCTCGCCGGCGTTAATGGTGCCGACCAGACGATAGTTATCGCCAGGACCGCTGCGAACCCAGGTGCTCAGCTCATCGGAAACGTAGCGCTTTTCTTCTGCGTGAACCGCCGTAGCGGCGCTAAGCGCTAGCAATGTAAAGGTAATAAGGCGTAATTTTGGCATCAGGTCATCGTTTGGTCATAAAAAGTTGAACGATAGTAGTGGCATCGCCAGAGCGACGCAAAGTTTTCCGCCACAATCGGAATCATCCAAATGCAGCTGGCAAATGCGCATTGCATGGCGATTCGCCGCAAAATACTATTTACTGACAAAAAATATCGTCATTAGTTCGCCGCATTTTCCCGGCGACGCTTATCAGGTGGAAGAATTCAGCCATGGCTCAAGAAATCGAACTGAAGTTTATCGTTGCCCACGACGGCGTTGAGGCGCTGCGCCAGCATCTCAATTCGCTGGATGCGCAGCACACGCCGGCAGGCCAACTGCTGAATATTTACTACGAAACCGCCGATAACTGGCTGCGCCGGCACGACATGGGGCTGCGGATCCGCGGCGATCGGGAGCGCTATGAAATGACGCTGAAAATTGCCGGTCGGGTGGTGGGCGGCCTGCATCAGCGTCCGGAATACAATATCCCGCTGGAAAAAGCAGAGCTGGCGCTGGATAAACTGCCGGCTGAAATCTGGCCGCAGGGGCAGTTGCCGGCAGAACTGGCGCAAAATGTGCAGCCGCTGTTCAGCACTGATTTCCTCCGTGAAAAATGGGTGGTGAAAGAGGGCGACAGTCAGATTGAGATAGCCCTCGACCTTGGCGACGTCAAAGCCGGTGAGCATCAGGAAGCCATTTGCGAACTGGAGCTTGAGCTGTTGAGCGGCGATACCGCGGACATTCTGGCGCTGGCGCATCGTTTACTGGCAACCGGCGTGCTGCGTCAGGGCAGCCTGAGCAAAGCGGCGCGCGGCTATCAGCTGGCGCAGGGCAACGAAGCGCGCCCGGTTAAACCGTTAACGGTCGTGCGCGTGGCGGCGAAAGCCAGTGTCGAGCAGGGGCTGGAAGCGGCGCTGGAAAGCGCGCTGGCGCACTGGCTCTATCATGATGAAGTCTGGAACCGGGGCAACGCGGCCGCTAAAGGTGAAATCCAGCGGGCGATGGCCCGCGTGCGCCATGCGCTGGTGCTGTTTGGCGGCATTGTGCCGCGAAAAGCCACCGTGCAGTTACGTGAATTGCTCACTGAGGCCGAAGCGGCGCTGGACGGAGCGGAAAAAGCCGAAGCGGCGTTGTTCAACCGCGCCACGGTTGGCGCCAAACTGCTGCTGACCGAATGGCTGGTTACCCGCGGTTGGCGTTCGTTCCTCAACGACGCGGGGCAAAAGAAAATCGCCGGTTCGTTCAAACGCTTTGCCGATATCCAGCTGTCGCGAGCGGCGGCGGAGCTGAAAAGCAACTTCCAGCAGACGCAGGGCGACTATAGCGATCGGCTCACGCGTCTGGCGCGCGAGATCGACACCGTTCAATTGCTATCCAGCGCCTATGCCGAGGTCGCCGAGAGCTGGCTGGAAAACTGGCAAGAGGTGCGCCGCGCTATCGAGAACAATGACCGCAGCGTCATCGAATATTTCCGTCGTCAGGCGCTGGCCGCGGAACCATTCTGGCTGCATAGTGGAAAACGATAATTTCAGGCCAGGGAGACCCCTATAATGGCGCTTTCTTCGCAGTTACAGCAGCACTGGCAGACGGTTGTAAACCGGCTTCCGGCAGATTTTCCCCTGCAAACGTTAAGTTCGCAGGCGCAGTCGATGATGACATTCAGCGAGTTCGTTGAACAGAGTCTGGTCGCTCAGCCGCAGTGGCTGGCTGAACTGGAAAGCGCGCCGCCGCAGGCCGACGAATGGCGCCATTACGACGACTGGCTGGCGGAACAGTTACAAGAGGTGACTGACGAGGCCGCGCTGATGCGCGAGCTACGCCAGTTCCGCCGCCGGATAATGGTGCGTATCGCCTGGGCGCAGGCGCTGCTGCTGGTGAGCGAAGAGAGCAGTTTGCAGCAGCTCAGCGCCCTGGCGGAGACCTTAATCGTCGCCGCCCGCGACTGGCTGTACGCCGCCTGCTGCCGGGAGTGGGGGACGCCGTGCAATGCGCAGGGCGAAGCGCAGCCGCTATTGATTCTGGGCATGGGGAAACTGGGCGGCGGCGAGCTTAACTTCTCTTCCGATATCGATCTCATTTTCGCCTGGCCGGAACACGGCGCCACCCAGGGCGGACGCCGCGAGCTGGATAACGGTCAGTTCTTTACCCGTCTGGGCCAGCGGTTAATCAAAGTACTCGATCAGCCGACGCAGGATGGTTTCGTCTATCGCGTGGATATGCGTCTGCGTCCGTTTGGCGACAGCGGCCCGCTGGTGTTGAGCTTTGCGGCGCTGGAAGACTATTACCAGGAGCAGGGGCGCGACTGGGAGCGCTACGCGATGGTGAAAGCGAGGATCATGGGCGATAACGACGGCGTGTACGCCAACGAACTGCGCGCCATGCTGCGCCCGTTCGTCTTCCGCCGCTACATCGATTTCAGCGTCATTCAGTCCCTGCGTAACATGAAAGGGATGATCGCCCGTGAAGTTCGCCGCCGCGGCCTGACAGACAATATCAAGCTTGGCGCGGGCGGCATTCGCGAAATAGAGTTTATCGTTCAGGTTTTCCAGTTGATCCGTGGCGGTCGCGAACCGGCCTTGCAGCAGCGTGCGCTGTTGCCGACGCTGGCGGCGATTGACGAGCTGCATTTGTTGCCGGAAGGCGATGCCGCCCAGCTGCGTGAAGCCTACCTGTTCCTGCGTCGTCTCGAAAACCTGCTGCAGAGCATTAACGACGAGCAAACCCAAACCCTGCCGCAGGATGAACTCAACCGCGCGCGTCTGGCGTGGGGGATGCGCGTCGCCGACTGGCAGACGCTCAGCGCACAGCTGGAAGAGCAGATGCGCCGCGTGCGTCGCGTCTTTAACGAACTGATTGGCGACGATGAAGCGCAATCGCCGGATGAACAGCTGGAAGAGTACTGGCGCGAACTGTGGCAGGACGCGCTGGAAGAAGACGACACAACGCCGGCGCTGGCGCACCTCGACGACAACGACCGGCGCAGCGTGCTGGCGCTGATCGCCGATTTTCGCAAAGAGCTCGACCGGCGCACCATCGGCCCGCGCGGGCGGCAGGTGCTCGACCAGTTGATGCCGCATTTGCTTAGCGAGGTTTGCTCGCGAGCGGATGCGCCGCTACCGCTGGCGCGGATCACCCCGCTGCTGACCGGTATCGTCACCCGTACCACCTATCTGGAGCTGCTCAGCGAATTCCCCGGCGCGCTAAAACACCTGATTAGCCTGTGCGCCGCTTCGCCGATGGTCGCCAGCCAGCTGGCGCGCCACCCGCTGCTGCTGGACGAACTGCTGGATCCGAACACGCTTTATCAACCGACGGCGACCGATGCGTACCGCGACGAGCTGCGCCAGTATTTGCTGCGCGTGCCGGAAGAAGACGAAGAACAGCAGCTGGAAGCGCTACGCCAGTTTAAACAGGCGCAATTGCTGCACATCGCCGCCGCCGATATTGCCGGTACGCTACCGGTGATGAAAGTGAGCGATCACTTAACCTGGCTGGCGGAGGCGATGATCGACGCGGTGGTACAGCAGGCGTGGCTACAGATGGTCGCCCGCTACGGCCAGCCGACTCATCTGCGCGACCGTCAGGGACGCGGTTTTGCGGTAGTGGGTTACGGTAAACTTGGCGGTTGGGAGCTGGGTTATAGTTCCGATCTCGATCTGGTCTTCCTCCACGACTGTCCGATGGAGGTGATGACCGACGGCGAACGGGAAATCGATGGCCGCCAGTTCTATTTGCGCCTTGCCCAGCGGATCATGCATCTTTTCAGCACCCGCACCTCGTCGGGCATCTTGTATGAAGTGGACGCTCGCTTACGTCCATCCGGCGCGGCGGGCATGCTGGTGACTACCGTCGACGCCTTCGCCGATTATCAGCGCAATGAAGCCTGGACCTGGGAGCATCAGGCGCTGGTTCGCGCCCGGGTGGTGTATGGCGACCCGGCGCTGCAGGCGCGCTTCGATGCGATCCGCCGCGATATCCTGACCACTCCGCGTGAAGGCGCGACGCTGCAAACCGAAGTACGTGAGATGCGGGAAAAGATGCGCGCCCATCTCGGCAATAAGCAGCGCGATCGCTTTGATATCAAAGCCGGTGCCGGCGGTATCACCGATATTGAATTTATTACCCAATATCTGGTGCTGCGCTACGCGCATGAAAAGCCAAAGCTGACGCGCTGGTCCGATAATGTGCGCATTCTGGAACTGCTGGCGCAGAACGACATCATGGATGAAGAAGAGGCGCGGGCGCTTACCCATGCTTACACCACGCTACGCGATGCGTTGCACCACCTGGCGCTGCAGGAGCAGCCGGGCAACGTTGCGCTGGATGCTTTCGACGGCGAACGTCAGCAGGTGAGCGCCAGCTGGCAGAAGTGGTTGATGGCTTAACTAACAAATCGGGTGTGCTATTATCGCGCGCAAAGTTTGCATCTCGCAGGAGAGAGTAATGAAAGTAACGCTGCCAGAGTTTGAACGTGCAGGAGTGTTGGTGGTAGGCGATGTGATGCTGGACCGCTACTGGTATGGCCCTACCAGCCGTATTTCCCCGGAAGCCCCGGTGCCGGTGGTGAAGGTGGAAAATATCGAAGAACGTCCTGGCGGCGCGGCTAACGTGGCGATGAACATTGCTTCGCTCGGCGCGACTTCTCGGCTGGTCGGCCTGACCGGTATCGACGATGCCGCACGCGCGCTGAGCAAAGCGCTGGCTGACGTAAAAGTGAAATGTGATTTCGTGTCGGTACCGACGCATCCGACCATCACCAAGCTGCGCGTACTGTCGCGCAACCAGCAGCTGATCCGCCTCGATTTTGAAGAGGGCTTCTCCGGGGTCGATCCGCAGCCGATGCATGAACGTATTCAGCAGGCGCTGGGTTCGATCGGCGCGCTGGTGCTGTCTGACTACGCGAAAGGCGCGCTGGCCAGCGTGCAGACCATGATCAAGCTGGCGCGGGATGCCGGCGTGCCGGTACTGATTGACCCGAAAGGCACCGATTTTGAACGCTACCGCGGGGCGACGCTGCTGACGCCGAACCTGTCTGAATTCGAAGCCGTCGCCGGAAAGTGTAAGGATGAAGCGGAAATCGTCGAACGCGGGATGAAAATCATCGCTGACTTCGAGCTTTCCGCACTGCTGGTGACGCGCTCCGAGCAGGGGATGACGCTGCTGCAGCCGGGTCGTCCGCCGCTGCATATGCCGACCCAGGCGCAGGAAGTGTATGACGTCACCGGCGCAGGCGATACGGTTATCGGCGTGCTGGCGGCGACGCTGGCGGCGGGCAACACGCTGGAAGAGGCCTGCTATTTCGCTAACGCCGCGGCTGGTGTCGTGGTTGGCAAGCTGGGGACTTCCACCGTTTCGCCAATCGAGCTGGAAAACGCGGTGCGCGGGCGTGCCGATACCGGTTTTGGCGTGATGAACGAAGAAGAGCTGAAACAGGCGGTTGCCGCGGCGCGTAAGCGCGGCGAAAAAGTGGTGATGACCAACGGCGTCTTCGATATTCTGCACGCGGGTCACGTCTCGTATCTGGCCAATGCGCGCAAGCTGGGCGATCGTCTGATTGTCGCCGTCAACAGCGATGCCTCAACCAAACGTCTGAAAGGCGAAACCCGCCCGGTGAACCCGCTGGAACAGCGGATGATCGTGCTGGGCGCGCTGGAAGCCGTCGATTGGGTGGTGTCGTTTGAAGAAGATACTCCGCAGCGGCTGATTGCCGGGATCCTGCCGGATCTGCTGGTGAAAGGCGGCGATTATAAGCCGGAGCAGATCGCCGGCAGCGAAGAGGTATGGGCCAACGGCGGCGAAGTGCTGGTGCTCAACTTTGAAGATGGCTGCTCGACTACCAATATTATCAAGAAAATTCAGAAAGATAGCGATAAGTAATCAATACGCTTTACCGCTCTGAACGGGATGGTCTACAACGGCCTGCGGGGATACCTTCGCGGGCCGTTTTTATTTAATCATGCGGAAAATGATTTAGCGCAATAAATAACCCGGTTAAGCGCATTTTTCGTACAAAGTGCGTTAAGGTAAGCGTAAATACTGAAGTTAGTAAAAGGCATATGACCAATCAGAACACCAACGGCTGAAGGAGTATGCGGATGAACCATAACGATATGTATTCTATGAAGAACTTCGATTTTCTGGCACGTAGTTTCGCCAGGATGCACGCGCAAGGCCATTCAGTCGATCTTCAGGCTATTGTCGGCAATATGGATGAGGAACATCGTGAATGGTTTTGCCAACGCTATGAGCTTTATTGTCGCCAGGTGAATAGCGCGGTCGAGTTAGAGCACTAAAGCAAAATGAAAACGGGCCATCAGGCCCGTCAGACTGCTGACAAGGAAGGAAAAAGCGTGGTTTTTCCTTCCTTGCGGTTATCAGCCGAAAATCAATAAATTGATTTTCCATGTTTTTTACCTGGTGCAATCTGTAAGCGCAAAGGTTGTATGAGCTTTGCCATCAATCTCAAACGGGCCATCAGGCCCGTTTTTTATTGCTGTTCTTCGCTCTTCGGCGTGGCTGAGCGGCTTTCCAGATCGCTAATACGCTGCTCCAGTAAAGCCAGCTTTTCGCGGGTGCGCAGTAAAACCTGAGTTTGCACGTCGAACTCTTCGCGGCTAACCAGATCCAGGCGAGTTAACTGCGATTGCAGCACCTGGCGGATTTTCTTTTCTACGTCATCTCCAAGATCGCGAAGGCCTTTCGGCATCGATTCATGGACCTGGCGGGCGATTTGTTCAATTTTTTTCGGGTCAATCATGGTGGATTCCTGCACTGATCTAGTTACCGTTCATTGTAGTGCGAACGGGAGCGCCTATAAACCACAAATGTAAGATGTATAGCGAGTAGCCATTGATGAAGATAGTTAATGGCGTTATAGTTATCTCGCTTATTCTCAGGGCGGGGCGAAATTCCCCACCGGCGGTAAATCAACCTACGCGTTGAAAGCCCGCGAGCGCTTCCTGTGAAAACGGGAAGGTCAGCAGATCCGGTGTAATTCCGGGGCCGACGGTTAAAGTCCGGATGGGAGAGAGTAACGGCTCAGTCGGATTACGTTCCGCTTGCGTTGACTTTTGCCGCTAAACCGGCACTCCTAAGACTGCCCTGATTCTGGTAACCATAATTTTAATGAGGTTTTTTTTACCATGAATCAGACGCTCCTTTCTTCTTTTGGTACCGCTTTTGAACGTGTGGAACACGCTTTAGACGCACTGCGCGAAGGCCGCGGTGTGATGGTGCTTGATGATGAAGACCGTGAAAACGAAGGCGATATGATTTTCGCCGCCGAAACCATGACCGTTGAGCAAATGGCGCTGACCATTCGTCACGGCAGCGGTATTGTCTGCCTGTGCCTGACCGAAGATCGCCGCAAGCAGCTTGACCTGCCAATGATGGTTGAGAACAACACCAGCGCCTACGGCACCGGCTTTACCGTCACCATTGAAGCGGCAGAAGGCGTGACCACCGGTGTATCCGCCGCTGACCGCATCACGACCGTGCGCGCCGCCATTGCCGATGGCGCGAAACCCTCCGATCTCAATCGTCCGGGCCACGTCTTCCCGCTGCGCGCGCAGCCTGGCGGCGTAATGACCCGCGGCGGTCACACAGAAGCGACCATTGACCTGGTGACCCTTGCGGGCTTCAAACCGGCAGGCGTTCTCTGTGAACTGACTAACGACGATGGCACCATGGCGCGCGCGCCGGAGTGCATCAAGTTCGCTCAGCAGCACAACATGGCCGTGGTTACCATTGAAGATCTGGTGGCTTACCGCCGCGAGCACGATCGCAAAGCCAGCTAAGTTGCCGCTGTTCTGATGATAAGCCCACTTTACGGTGGGCTTTGTTGTTTCTGGGCCGAGTCAATAGGTTTTCTCCGCGGGTAAAAAGGGAGAGAGTTTTCACATTCAAATTTTCTGATGATGATCATCACGCTTATCTGAGTTTATCTGCGGTTAAAAGCGCGTAATGTGAAGGAATCAAATACTCCCTACTGAAGGATACCATCATGTCCCGTACCCGTATGCCAGCGTTGTTTTTAGGCCATGGTAGCCCGATGAACGTGCTGGAAGATAATATCTATACCCGCGCCTGGCGCCATCTCGGTGAAACGCTGCCGCGCCCGAAAGCTATCGTGGTTATCTCCGCGCACTGGTTTACCCGCGGCACGGGCGTGACGGCGATGGAAGCGCCGAAAACCATTCATGACTTCGGCGGTTTTCCGCAAGCTTTGTACGATACGCACTACCCGGCGCCGGGATCGCCGGAGCTGGCGCAGCATCTGGTTGACCTGCTGGCGCCGGTGCCCGTCGCCCTCGATAAAGAGGCGTGGGGGTTTGACCACGGTTCGTGGGGGGTGCTGATCAAAATGTATCCTGATGCCGATATTCCCATGGTTCAGTTAAGTATCGATAGCACAAAGCCCGCGGCGTGGCATCTGGAGATGGGGCGTAAGCTGGCGTCGCTGCGTGATGAAGGTATTATGCTGGTGGCGAGCGGCAACGTGGTGCATAACCTGCGTACCGCGCGCTGGCATGGCGAAAGTACGCCGTATCCGTGGGCCGAGTCGTTCAACGACTATGTGAAAGCGAATTTAACCTGGAAAGGGCCGGTCGACGAGCATCCGCTGGTGAACTACCTGAGCCATGAAGGCGGATCGCTCTCTAACCCGACGGCTGAGCACTTCCTGCCGCTGCTCTATATTCTGGGGGCGTGGGATGGCGAAGAGCCGATAACCATCCCGGTCGAAGGGATGGAGATGGGATCGCTGAGTATGCTGTCGGTGGTAGTGGGCGCCGCGTAACGGCAGCTATCGCACATGAAAAAACCCCGGCCACGCAGGTTGCCGGGGTTTGCCGTTATTCGACGAAAATGTGCGGATAGAAACGCGAAAGATCCTGGGTGATCAGCGCCCGATCT
This sequence comes from Gerosis bhagava, assembly GCA_022318305.1. NCBI lineage: Eukaryota > Metazoa > Arthropoda > Insecta > Lepidoptera > Hesperiidae > Gerosis > Gerosis bhagava. The sequence goes on from DWRD01000093.1 coordinate 11,414, forward strand.
TCACGAATGCCGATCCCGGCAGGCTGGTCGTTAATAAGCCAGCTGCCAATCAGCGTATAGCTATCGCCAAATTTCGGCAGCGAATAAAACTCCTGCACGATGGTGCCTTCTTCCCCATATGGGCCTTCCACCGCTTCCACCACTTTGCCATTTTCAACGATTGACACGTTAGCGCCTTCGCGGGAGAAAATCGGCTTAATGACGTACTTCTCAAGCTGCGGATGGTTATCTTCGCTAAAGTAAGCCGCCAACAGGTTAGGGTGGTTGGGGAACATTTCCCACAGCATCGGTAGCAGCGCCTTGTTGGAGATAATGCTCTTCCACGCCGGCTCCAGCCAGCGTACGCCGGCGTCTTCCAGCTTAGTGGAGAACATCTCGCGCAGCATAAATTCCCACGGATAAAGCTTGAACAGATTGCCGATGACCTGATCCTGCAAATCGGTGAACTGGCCTTTCTCGCCAAGACCGATATCTTCGATATACAGGAACTCGGTGGCGACGCCCGCTTCTGCCGCGCAGTCCTGCAGGTACTGCACGGTGCCGCGGTCTTCAACGGTATCGCGGCAGCAGGCCATATGCAGCAGCTGGAAGCCAAACTGTTCACGCAGCTCGCCGAAGCGTTCAATCAGTTTTTCCTGCAGGCTGTTGAACTGATCGCTGTCGGCAGGCAGATTACCGGCGTTAAGCTGATCTTCCAGCCAGATCCACTGAAAGAACGCTGCTTCATATAGTGAGGTTGGCGTATCCGCGTTGTTCTCCAGCAGCTTCGGCTCGCCCACGCCATCCCAGGCCAGATCCAGACGCGAGTAAAGCGACGGCTGGTTGGTTTTCCACGACTGACGCACAAAGCCCCAGGTGTGTTTTGGGATGCGGAATTTGGTCATCAGCTCGTCGCTGGCGATCACTTTCTCAACGACCTGCAGGCACATTTGATGCAGCTCGGCGGTGACCGCTTCGAGCTTTTCAACCTGCGCCAGCGTCAGCTTGTAGTAGGCCTCTTCACTCCAGTACGGCTCACCGTACATGGTGTGAAAATTGAAGCCATACTCGGTCGCTTTCTCGCGCCAGTCCGGGCGCTCGGTAATGCTGATTCTTTCCATGCCGCTTAACCGCCCATCGAGCGTGAAGAGGAGCTGGAGCCCGCGGCGCTACGCTGCATCGTCGATTGCTTAGCGACGGACTCGCCAAAACCGCCGCGGGTGACGGTCGTGGTGGTTGCCGGTTTCGGCGCCATCGCGGTTTTCGGTACGTTCATGGTACGGCCCGGTTGCGCCGCGCCATAGCTCTTACCGCTGGCATCGGTGTACTGGCCGTAGGCCGGGCTGGCCGGGTTTTTCGAGCTAAACAGCGGCTGCTGCGCGGCCATGCCGCCGCCCATCAGGCGGCCCATCATGTAACCGGCCATCAGCGGCATCCAGAAGCTGCCGCTGCTTTGCGCCTGCGCCTGGTTTTCCGGGGCGACGCCCGCCTGAGCCGGCGCCTGCTGGCATTGGCCTTCGCCGAACTCGGCGACGCAGTCTTCGCGGGTGGCGTATTTCGGTGCGGTGCGCGCGGCTTCTTTCACCGCGTTGTTGTAGGCGGTGGTGCACTCTGCGGCTTTGCTTGGGTTAGCCGCGGAGCAGTCATCGGCGTTCTGATACAGAGAAACCGTCTCGTCAGTTTTTTCGCAACCGGCGAGCATAAAGACGGCGGTGACGGCAAGGGCGACCGGCGTCAGGTGGCGAGCGCTCCAGCTTTTGCGGAACGACGCATGATTAATATTTTTTGTCCGTTTCATATTTGTCTTCCAGGACCCAGTGGTAGTGCGTTTGTCAACGCTCAGGATAGAGTATGAGTGGTGGAAATTGAAGCGAAAGAGGGGAAAAGCGGGGGTCTTTACGTTGTCTTACGTTTTACGCCCGCCTGACCCGAAGGCCAGACGAGGCGTAATCGCATTCAACGATTAGTGACTAAACGGATTGGAACCGCTGGTCTTCGTCGTACGGGCGGCAGCCGGCTGTGCGGAGGCGGTGTTCGCATAACCGTCAGCGGCGGCGTCCTGCTGCGGGTTTTCCGGCGCGACGCTGTCTGGTGAAGTCGGAATCGCTTTACCCAGCGTGTTGTTCAGCGCAATCAGATCCTGCTCGTTTAGCGTGCCGAGAGCGGACTTGATGTTCAGCTCGTTGATCAGGTAGTTATAACGGGCGTTGGAGAGCTGCTGCTTGGCGTTGTACAGCGTGGTGGTCGCATCCAACACGTCAACGATGGTACGCGTACCCACCGAATAACCCGCTTCCATCGCATCCAGGGAGCTCTGCGCAGAGACCACCGCCTGTTTGTAAGCGTTGATGCTGCTGATGGAGGCATTCACGTTGTTAAACGACGAACGCACGGTTTGCACCACGCTGCGGTGCGCGCTTTCCAGCTGCTCGCTGGCGCCGACGAAGTTGTACTGCGCCTGTTTCACCTGCGAGTTAACCATCCCGCCCTGATACAGCGGCAGGGAGAAGCTCAGGCCGACTTTGTTTTGCCCGACATCGGCGTCCTGGGAAATGTTTTTGGAACCGCTGTAACGGTTATTAGAGACACCGGTAGAAGCATTCAAATCAAGAGTAGGTAAATGACCATCCTGCGCCTGGCGAATCTGCTCACGAGCCAGATCCTGATTCAGACGCGCCTGCAGCAGCGACAGGTTGCGGTTTTCCGCTTCCTTCAGTAGCGCGTTCACCGCCTGCGGCTTGTTGGTTTTGAAACCGTTAACGTTCAGCGACGCCAGCTCCGGATAGTAGTTGCCGGTGACCTGACGCAGCTCTTCAACGGCATTGTCGAGGTCGTTACGCGCGGTCACTTCATTTGCCAGCACGGCGTCGTATTGTGAACGGGCGTTCTGCACGTCGGTGATGGCAACCAGGCCTACGTTAAAACGCTGGGTGGTTTGGTCCAACTGGCGGTAGATGGCCTGTTTCTGCGCTTCGGTATAGGAGAGCGTATCGATAGCGGCCAGAACTTTAAAGTAAGCCGTCGCGGTATTCAGGATCAGCGTTTGCTGGTCAGTCTGATAGGTGACATCCTGAATGCCCGCCGCTTTTTCCTGCAGGGTCAGCGCGCGCCATTTCGACATATCGAACAGGGTTTGCGTTAACTGCAGTGAACCGCTGGTAACGTTGGAGTTCTGGTTTTTGTAATCACGGAACCCGCTGGTATAGGTGTAATCCGCGCCCAGACCGAGTTGCGGCAGTAATGGGCTACGCGCTTCGTTGATTTTTTCGAATGCAGCATCGCGATCGGCTGCCGATTTACGCAGATCAGGGTTGCTAATACGCGCCTGCTGATAAACCTGCAACAGGTTCTCTGCCTGGCTCATGGCGCTGAAGCCAGTCAGGCCCAGGCCGATAAGGATGGGAAAAAGTTTCTTCATTTGCATTCCTTGTTGTGAAGCATTTAGCGCTACTCAAATTCTAAAAATAATCGCTGATTGTATCGACTCTGTCGCCGTAAAAAGTTGGCGTTACGTGCCATAGGGCGGTAATTTGCACCAATCTAACATACAGGCTGTAAAACGGTAGCCAAACGGCCTATAAATCCCTACTTTCGGATGAGCAGGACACAGACAATGAGCAAAGCCAATCAGCAGGGAATTACCTTCTCTAAAAACGATGTAGAAATTATTGCACGCGAAACGCTTTATCGCGGTTTTTTTTCACTCGATTTGTAT
>DWRD01000094.1:0-14953 GCA_022318305.1 Gerosis bhagava
GTACCGCTGGGCGACACGATAACGCCATGGCGATCATCACCCGCTGGCGCATGCCGCCGGAAAGCTGATGCGGATAGCGTGAAAGCATCGCTGCCGCTTCCGGAATGCGCACCCGCTCGAGCATCTTTTTGGCTTCCCGCAGCGCCTCGTCACGCCGTAGCCCCTGATGGAGACGGATAGATTCGGCAATCTGTTCGCCGATGGTGAATACCGGGTTCAGCGAGGTCATCGGCTCCTGAAAAATCATCGCCACGTCCGCGCCGCGAACCTGACGCATCTGCCCCGCCGTTTGTGCATTAATATCAATCACCTGACGGTTGCGTCGACGTAGCAGCAACGCCTCGCTGCTGACCTCGCTGACCGCCTCGTCGAGCAGGCGCATCAGCGCCAGGGCGGTCACTGATTTTCCGGAACCGGACTCGCCGACGATAGCCAGCGTTTCGCCGCGGCGAAGGCTGAATGACAGGTTACGCACCGCGGAAACGCGCTGCCGCTGCTGGCTAAAGGCGACGTTAAGATCGCGTACCACCAGCACATCGTCTTCATCAATTTCATGACTTTGCGGCAAGCTCGCTTCTCCTTTTATTCGCGATAAATTCCAATCGTCGGCGTATCGCCCGCATAACACCACGCCCGGTACATACCTTCGCTATTGAAAGGCAGCACGACATTCCCCTCGCGGTCGATGGCGATAAGGCCCCCGCTGCCGCCCAGCGCCGGCAGTTTTTCCTGCACCACCCGCTCGCAGGCCTCAAACAGGCTGAGGTTGCCGTACTCCATCAACGCTGAAATGTCGTAAGCGGCGAGTGTGCGCATGAAGACTTCGCCGGTGCCGGTGCAGGAGACCGCGACGCTGGCGTTATTGGCGTAGCAGCCCGCGCCCGGCAGCGGGCTGTCGCCGACGCGACCGGGCAGTTTATTGGTCATTCCGCCGGTGGAGGTCGCCGCCGCCAGATTACCGGCCAGGTCCAGCGCCACCGCGCCAACGGTCCCCATTTTGTGGCGTTCGTCGAACGGCGCGGCATGGTGGTCGAGAATAATCTCGCCGCCCTCTTTCGCCTGCTGCAACTGCAGAAGCCGCTCGGTGGTAGAAAATAACTCGTTTTCAACCAGCGCCATCCCGCGCGAGGCGGCAAACTTTTCCGCCCCTTCGCCAATAAGCAGCACGTGCGGACTTTCTTCCAGCACCATACGCGCCGCCAGCACCGGGTTACGCAGATGCTTTACGCCCGCGACCGCGCCGGCCTGCAGGCTATAGCCATCCATCACGCAGGCATCCAGTTCGTGCGTTTGATCGTGGGTAAACACGGAACCTATTCCAGCGTTAAATAGCGGGCACTCTTCCAGCAGACGTACCGCTTCGGTCACCGCATCCAGTGCGCTGGCGCCTGCTGCCAGCATTTTTTGTCCGCTATCGACGATGGCCGACAGCGCGGCTACATACTCGCGTTCGCGCTCCGGCGACATCTGCGCTCGGCTAATTGCGCCGGCGCCGCCGTGGATTGCTATTACCGCCTTACCCATTCGATCTTTCCTTTGCCATAAACTCTATAGATATCATTATACTGACTAACCTTTTATACATTTTTTGAATATAGAAAGAGCATCCGGTGATGTAAAGCCTCGTACCGCAGCGGCATACAGTCGCCGGCGCTTTTCTGCCATAATAGGCGTTTTCGACGTTTTGCCAGCAGGAGTAACCCATGGATTTTACCGCCGGACTGATGCCGCTCGACACAGCCCTGACTCAGATGCTCGACCGTATTTCGCCGCTGCAGGCCACGGAGACCCTGCCGCTGCTGCAGGCCTTTTCGCGCGTGACCGCCCATGATGTCGTTTCGCCGCTGGACGTACCCGGTTTTGATAATTCGGCGATGGACGGCTATGCCGTGCGCCTGGCCGATGTCGCCGACGGCGCGGCGCTGCCGGTTGCCGGTAAGGCCTTTGCCGGCCAACCGTTCCACGATACCTGGCCGGCGGGCACCTGTATCCGCATCATGACCGGCGCGCCGGTGCCTGAAGGCTGCGACGCCGTGGTTATGCAGGAAGAAACGGAACAAAGCGATGCGGGCGTGCGCTTCATCGCGCCGGTGAAAGCCGGGCAAAATATACGCCGTCGTGGCGAAGATATCGCCAACGGCGCGGTAGTATTCCCGGCAGGGACTCGTCTTACCGTTGCGGAACTGCCGGTGCTGGCGTCGCTGGGCATAGCTGAAGTTGAGGTGCTGCGTAAAGTGCGCGTCGCGGTCTTCTCGACCGGCGATGAGCTCCAGCTGCCAGGCCAACCGCTCGGCGACGGCCAGATCTATGATACCAACCGCCTGGCGGTACATTTGATGCTCGAACAGCTGGGCTGCGAGGTGATCAACCTCGGTATTATTCCTGACGATCCGGCGAAGCTGCGCGACGCCTTTATCGCCGCCGACCAGCAGGCAGATGTAGTGATCAGTTCCGGCGGCGTCTCCGTGGGCGAAGCCGATTACACCAAAACCATCCTCGAAGAACTGGGCGAGATCGGCTTCTGGAAGCTGGCGATTAAGCCGGGTAAACCGTTCGCCTTCGGCAAGCTCAGCAACAGCTGGTTCTGCGGCCTGCCGGGCAACCCGGTTTCCGCCACCTTAACCTTCTATCAACTGGTTCAGCCGCTGCTGGCCAAGCTCTCCGGCAACCGCGGCCAAACCCAGCCGATGCGTCTGCGCGTGCGCGCCGCCAGCCGGTTGAAAAAATCGCCGGGCCGCCTCGACTTCCAGCGCGGCGTGCTGCAGCGCAATCCGGAAGGCGAACTGGTGGTGAGCACCACCGGGCATCAGGGTTCGCACATTTTCAGCTCATTCAGCCTCGGTAACTGCTTTATCGTACTGGAGCGCGAACGCGGCAACGTCGAAGCGGGCGAGTGGGTCGAAGTCGAGCCCTTTAATCATCTGTTTGGGGGGCTGTAATGGCCGTTGAGCTGAGCGACGAGGAGATGCTGCGCTATAACCGGCAGATCGTGCTGCGGGGGTTTGATTTCGACGGTCAGGAGCAGCTAAAAGCCGCTCGCGTACTGGTCGTCGGCCTCGGCGGGCTCGGCTGCGCCGCCGCTCAATATCTGGCGGCGGCCGGGGTGGGTCAGCTCACGCTCGTCGATTTCGATACCGTTTCGTTATCCAATCTACAACGCCAGACGCTGCACAGCGACGCGACCATCGGCCAGCCGAAGGTCGATTCCGCCCGCGATGCGCTGGCGCGCATTAACCCGCACGTTCGGCTGGTCGCCATCAATGCAATGCTGGATGACGCGGCGCTGGCAACGCAGATTGCCGATCACCATCTGGTACTGGACTGTACCGACAACGTTGCTATTCGCAATCAGCTTAACGCCGGCTGCTTCCAGCACAAAACCCCGCTGGTCTCCGGCGCGGCGATTCGTATGGAAGGGCAAATCAGCGTCTTTACCTATCAGGACGGCGAGCCATGCTATCGCTGCCTGAGCCGCCTGTTCGGCGAAAACGCCCTCACCTGCGTCGAAGCCGGGGTGATGGCGCCGCTGGTCGGCACTATCGGTTCGCTGCAGGCCATGGAGGCGATTAAACTGTTGACCGGTTACGGCACCCCCGCCAGGGGAAAAATCGTGATGTATGACGCGATGACCTGCCAGTTTCGCGAAATGAAGCTGATGCGCCACCCCCAGTGCGAGGTGTGTGGTTCACGCTAATTCCAGCCGCCGGCGAGGCAGGTCGCCGGTTATTTTGTGAACCACGCCGTTCTTTTTCTCCCCATCTCTACTACCCACTCTGATTGTTGATTTGCGTCAATATAACTTTCATTCGAAAGTTATTTAATCTTCATATGCAAATAAGAGGGTAAATCATGATCTTCAACATCCAGCGCTACTCCACCCATGACGGCCCGGGGATCCGTACCGTCGTATTCCTTAAAGGCTGTTCGCTGGGCTGCCGTTGGTGTCAGAACCCGGAAAGCCGCGCCCGCAGCGAAGACCTGCTGTACGAGGCGCGGCTGTGTCTTGACGGCTGCGAGCTGTGTCAGCAGGCGGCGCCGGAGGTGATTACCCGTACTCTGGACGGCCTGATTATCCATCGGCAAAACGTCAATGACGACCATATCGCCGCGCTACGCGGCTGCTGCCCCACTACCGCGCTGACGGTCTGCGGCGAGGAAAAAAGCGTGGCGGAAATTATGGCGACGGTGCTGCGTGATAAACCATTTTACGATCGCAGCGGCGGCGGCATCACCCTTTCCGGCGGCGAGCCCTTTATGAACCCGACGCTGGCGCAGGCGCTGTTCGAAGCCAGCCATCAGGCGGGCATTCACACCGCCGTGGAAACCTGCCTGCACGTACCGTGGAAGTACATTGAACCCTCTTTACCGTTTGTCGATCTGTTTCTGGCCGACCTGAAGCACGTCGATGACGTCGTCTTCCAGCAGTGGACCGACGGCAGCGCCCGCCGGGTGCTGGATAACCTGCAGCGCCTGGCGCAGGCAGGGAAAAAAATCATCATTCGCGTCCCATTAATTCAGGGATTTAACGCCAGCGAAGCCGACATTACCGCGATTACCGATTTTGCCGCCGACCGTCTTCAGGTCAGCGAAATCCATTTCCTGCCGTACCACACGCTGGGAATGAATAAATACCAACTACTCAGTCAGCCCTATACCGCACCGGACAAACCGCTGGCCGCTCCTGAGCTGCTGGCCTTTGCGCAGCAGTACGCGCAAAGCAAAGGTTTAACGGCGACCCTACGAGGATAACTTATGACCACCTTAAAACTGGATACTCTGAGCGCCCGCATTCAGGCGCATAAAATGGCGCTGGTGCATATCGTTAAGCCGCCGGTTTGTACCGAGCGCGCCCAACACTATACCGCCGCCTATCAGCAACATCTCGATAAACCGATCCCGGTACGTCGCGCGCTGGCGCTGGCCCATCACCTGGCGGAACGCACTATCTGGATCAAGCACGATGAGCTGATCGTCGGCAACCAGGCCAGCGAAGTTCGCGCCGCGCCGATTTTCCCGGAATATACCGTCAGCTGGATTGAGAAAGAGATCGACGATCTCGCCGACCGGCCGGGCGCCGGCTTCTCGGTCAGTGAAGAGAATAAGCGCGTATTACATGAAGTCTGCCCATGGTGGCGCGGGCAGACCGTTCAGGACCGCTGCTACGGCATGTTTACCGATGAACAAAAAGCGCTGCTCGCTACCGGTATTATCAAAGCCGAAGGTAACATGACTTCCGGCGATGCCCACCTGGCGGTCAACTATCCGCTGCTGCTAGAAAAAGGGCTCGACGGCATGCGCGCGAAGGTCGCTGAACGCCGCTCGCGTATTAATCTGACGGTGCTGGAAGATCTGCACGGCGAACAGTTCCTGAAGGCGATCGATATCGTGCTCGCGGCAGTGAGCGAACACTGCAAACGCTTCGCTACGCTGGCGCGCGACATGGCGGCGCAGGAGCCGCGTGAATTGCGCCGCGACGAGCTGCTGGCGATCGCCGAAAACTGTGAAATTATCGCCCACGAGCCGCCGAAAACCTTCTGGCAGGCGCTGCAGCTCTGCTACTTCATTCAGTTGATCCTGCAGATTGAATCCAACGGCCACTCGGTCTCTTTTGGCCGCATGGACCAGTACCTCTATCCATACTACCGCCGCGACGTTGAACTGCAGCAATCGTTGGATCGCGAACAGGCCATTGAGCTGCTGCATTGCTGCTGGCTGAAGCTGCTGGAGGTCAACAAAATTCGCTCCGGATCGCATTCCAAAGCTTCCGCCGGTAGCCCGCTGTACCAGAACGTCACCATCGGCGGGCAAAATCTGGTCGACGGTCAACTGCAGGACGCCGTCAACCCGCTGTCGTACGCGATCCTCGAATCCTGCGGCCGCCTGCGCTCTACCCAACCGAACCTCAGCGTGCGTTACCACGCTGGGATGAGCAACGACTTCCTCGACGCCTGCGTTCAGGTGATCCGCTGCGGTTTCGGCATGCCGGCGTTTAATAACGATGAAATCGTCATCCCGGAATTTATCAAACTCGGCATTGAGCCGCAGGACGCCTACGATTACGCCGCTATCGGCTGTATCGAAACCGCGGTCGGCGGCAAATGGGGCTATCGCTGCACCGGCATGAGCTTTATTAACTTCGCGCGGGTGATGCTGGCGACGCTGGAAGGCGGCCGCGATGCCACCAGCGGCCAGGTGTTCCTTGCCCAGCAACATGCGCTATCGAAAGGTAACTTCGCTAACTTCGACCAGGTACTGGAAGACTGGGACACCCAGATCCGCTACTACACCCGTAAATCCATCGAGATTGAATACGTTGTCGATACCATGCTGGAAGAGAACGTCCACGATATTCTTTGCTCAGCATTAGTCGATGACTGCATCGAACGGGCGAAAAGCATCAAGCAAGGCGGCGCGAAATATGACTGGGTTTCCGGCCTGCAGGTCGGGATTGCCAACCTCGGCAACAGCCTGGCGGCGGTGAAAAAACTGGTCTTCGATCAGGGCGTCATCGGCCAGCAGGAGCTGGCGAAGGCGCTGGCGGAAGATTTTGCCGGCCTGACCCACGAGCAGTTACGTCAGCGCTTGATCAACGGCGCGCCGAAGTACGGTAACGACGACGACAGCGTCGACATTCTGCTGGCCCGCGCCTATCAGACCTATATCGACGAGCTGAAGCAGTACCATAACCCGCGTTACGGCCGCGGCCCGATTGGCGGTAACTATTATGCTGGTACGTCGTCTATCTCCGCTAACGTCCCGTTCGGCGCGCAGACCATGGCGACGCCGGATGGCCGCAAAGCGCACGCGCCGCTAGCGGAAGGGGCCAGCCCGGCCTCCGGTACCGATCACCTGGGGCCAACGGCGGTTATCAGTTCGGTAGGTAAATTGCCGACCGGCGCGATCCTCGGCGGCGTGCTGCTCAACCAGAAGCTGAATCCTTCCACGCTGGAGAACGAGTCTGATAAGCAGAAGCTGATGGTGCTGCTGCGCACCTTCTTCGAGGTGCATAAAGGCTGGCATATCCAGTACAACATCGTGTCACGCGAAACGCTGCTGGAAGCCAAGAAACACCCTGACCAGTACCGCGATTTAGTGGTCCGCGTCGCCGGATACTCGGCGTTCTTCACCGCCCTGTCGCCGGATACCCAGGACGACATCATCGCCCGTACCGAGCATACGCTGTAAGGAAAATACCCGGCCGGCGCTGCGCTGAGCCGGGTTACAGCTTCCATGCCCGGTAGCTACGCTGACGGGCATACTGATGAATAGGTAACTTTCATTCGAAATAAATTTGTGCTCCCCATCACATTGTAATTAGAATGTTACTGGTCGAAGTTAAGCCAGGAGCACCTCTTATGACCGTTAAAGTTATCGTCACCGATATGGACGGAACTTTTCTCAATGACGCCAAGCAGTATGACCGCCCGCGTTTCCTCGCGCAGTTTGCGCAGCTTAAACAGCAAGGTATTGAATTTGTTGTCGCCAGCGGCAACCAGTACTATCAGCTGATCTCATTTTTCCCGGAAATTCGCGAGCAGATTTCATTCGTCGCAGAAAACGGCGCTCTGGTTTACGAGCATGGCAAACAGTTGTTCCACGGCGAACTGACCCGTCACGAATCACAGGTGGTGATTGGCGAACTGCTGAAAGATCCGCAGCTCAACTTTGTCGCCTGCGGCCTGCAAAGCGCATACGTGAGCGATAAAGCCCCGGACGCCTTTGTTGAGCTGATGTCGAAGCACTACCATCGTCTGCAGCGGGTAAGCGATTACCATCGCATCGACGATACGCTATTCAAATTCTCCCTCAACCTGCCTGATAGCGATATCCCACAGCTTATCGATAAATTGCACGTCTCGCTGGATGGGATCATGAAGCCGGTCACCAGCGGCTTTGGCTTTGTCGATTTGATTATCCCCGGCCTGCATAAAGCCAACGGCATCAGCCGCCTGCTCAAACGCTGGAACCTTTCGCCGCAGCAGTGTGTGGCAATTGGCGACAGCGGCAATGACGCCGAAATGTTAAAACTGGTGAAATATGCTTTTGCTATGGCCAACGCTGCCGACAGCATCAAAGCCATCGCCGGTTTCACCACCGATGACAATAACCACGACGGCGCGTTGAAGGTGATTCAGGCCGTTCTCGATAAGACCTCCCCTTTCAACGACTGATCCTGTGCCGGGGTATCCGCCCCGGCTTTTCCATTTTGTGCGCCGCTGCATAATTTTAAACTTGCATTAACTCTAATTTAACTTAAATTAACGTTTGTAAGATTTAATACTTTCGAATGAAAGATAAAGCGAGGTGATTATGGCTGCTCTCCCTACCCACGAAACATTACCTGCCGACCATAAAGCGGCGATTCGCCAGATGAAACAGGCCCTACGCGCGCAAATCGGCGATGTTCAGTCAGTGTTCGATAAACTCTCGGCGCGTATCAGCGAGCGTCTGGACGAGATTAACGCCCTGAAAGCCGCGGGCCAGGAGGTCTGGCCGACGATCCCGTTTAGCGATATCGCCCAGGGGAAAGTGAGCGATGCGCAGCGTGAGGCGATTAAGCGCCGCGGTTGCGCGGTTATCAAAGGCCACTACCCGCGCGAACAGGCGCTGGCCTGGGATAACGCGATGCTGGAATACCTGGATCTGAACCATTTCGACGACGTTTACAAAGGGCCTGGCGACAGCTTCTTCGGCTCGCTGGAGGCTTCGCGCCCGGAGATCTATCCGATCTACTGGTCGCCCTCGCAAATGCAGGCGCGCCAGAGCGATGAAATGGCGGCGGTACAATCCTTCCTTAACCGCCTGTGGCGCTTCGAACAGGACGGCAAACGCTGGTTCGATCCGGATGTCAGCGTCATTTACCCTGACCGCATCCGCCGCCGCCCGCCGGGAACCACGTCAAAGGGGCTGGGCGCGCATACCGATTCCGGGGCGCTCGAGCGCTGGTTGCTTCCCGCCTATCAGCAGGTTTTCGCCAACGTCTTTAGTGGCAATATCGACGCCTACGATCCGTGGGACGCGGCTCACCGTACCGAAGTGGAAGAGTACACCGTCGATAACACCACCAAATGTTCGGTGTTCCGCACCTTCCAGGGCTGGACGGCGCTGTCGGACATGATCCCCGGTCAAGGGCTACTGCACGTGGTGCCGATCCCGGAGGCGATGGCTTACGTACTGCTGCGTCCGCTGCTGGATGATGTGCCGGAAGATGAACTGTGCGGCGTCGCGCCGGGCAAGGTGTTGCCTATCTCTGAGCAATGGCATCCATTGCTCATCAAAGCGCTAAGCTCAATTCCCGCGCTGAATGCCGGTGATTCTGTCTGGTGGCACTGCGATGTCATTCACTCGGTCGCGCCGGTGGAAAATCAACAGGGCTGGGGCAACGTCATGTACATCCCGGCCGCGCCGATGTGCGAGAAGAATCTCGCCTATGCGCAGAAGGTAAAAATCGCCCTGGAAAAAGGCGCCTCGCCGGGGGATTTCCCGCGTGAAGATTACGAATGCGACTGGCAGGCGCGCTTCACCGTTGCCGATCTTAACGATCACGGCAAACGCGCATTGGGCATGAAGATCTAATCATCATACAGACCTTGCTGTTCTACGGCGGTATGGCTCTTGCCAGGCCGGATCCGCCGCACCGAATCGCGTACCACCAGGGCGCCGTGCAGCAGCAGCGAGCCGTGCGGCGCTTCCGGGCGCAGCAGACGCTGCTGCAAAAGATGCACCGCCTCGCTGCCGAGCTCATCCCGCGGCACATGAATCGCCGTTAGCGGCACGTCCTGAATCGCCGCCAGATTAAAACCGTCGATACTCATCACCGAGACATCCTGCGGCACCCGCAGGCCTCGTTTTTGCAGCGCGCTGACGGTACCGGCGGCCATAAAATCGCCGCCCACCAGGAACGCCGTCGGTATCGGGCGCCCCTGTAAAGCGTCGAGCCAGGCCCCGACCTGCTCTTCCGTTTCTCGGGCGCTAAAGTTGGCGACGCTAATCAGGTCGCGGCTACCGGTAAACCGCAGGTTGCGCGCGCGCCATGCCTCTTTAATACCCACCAGCCGTAGCTCCATGGTATAGCGGCGCAGGCACATCACGTTCATTACCGCCTGATGGCCCATATCAAACAGATAACGAGCGGCGCACTGGCCAATCAGCCGATGGTCAGGCGCAATGGAGGGGAGACGCATCCCTTCATCCCGGCAGTTAATTAATACACAAGGTTTGCCAAGATCCGCCGCCAGCGCGTGGATATGCCGATCGTCGATCCCCAGTAATACCGCCGCCTGGGTATCGGTCTCGTTCATGCGGGCCAGAAACAGATTGGCGTCGCTGTCGTTTTCTTCCAGCGCGCAATAGCGCAGACGCACTTCATGCGGCGCCAGCGCGTTATTGATACTCTGGATGACGCGGTAGTAGAAGATATCTGAGCGTTCGTCGAAGGCCCGCTGCGGCGCAAAAATCAGCAGGTTATTCAACAGTAGCCGCCCGGCGGCCAATCCCTGCATCACCCCCAGCTCGCGGGCGCAGGCCAATACCGCCTGACGGGCCTTTTCGCTGGTATTCGCTTTTCCGGCTAAGACGCGCGAAACCGTACTGGCTGACAGCCCGGTGCGGGCGGCAATTTCGGCGACTCGCAGCTTTTTATCCATTCTGTGATCCAGCTCCAATTCAAAAATGAAAGAATTTTCATAGTCGCCAAACCCTGACCAACAAGCAAATACTCCGGCAAATTATGAGAACTACGTCATCTCATGAAAAATTTTGCATAAATAGCGCTACTGCCCGCCGCCTTTCTCCCTTATTTTGAATTGGTCCAATATCTTCCATACTAGTTATACCAATAGATATTGAAATAAAAACAAATAATTCAAATGGTTAGAACTATTACGTGACGACTCAGCGGCTGAAGCGTCACTTCCCCCTACAACGTCTTGTGGAGAGTTCTATGAGTCAAGGCCTCAACAATGATATGGCAGTCAGCAAAACGCGTCGGGTGGTGAAAAACCTGCGCTGGTGGGTGCTGGTGCTGTTTTTACTTGGCGTCACCGTCAACTACATCACACGCAACTCGCTGGGGATTATTGCCCCGGAACTGAAAGCCACTCTCGGTATTACCACCGAGCAATATTCGTGGATCGTCGGCGCATTTCAGCTGGCTTATACCATCTTTCAACCGCTGTGCGGCTGGCTTATCGACGTCATCGGGCTCAAGCTGGGCTTTATGGTTTGCGCCACATTGTGGGCAGTAGCCTGTATCGCGCACGCCGGAGCAGGCAGCTGGCTGCATCTGGCTATTTTACGCTTCTTTATGGGCGGCGCGGAGGCGGCCGCCACCCCGGCTAACGCTAAAACCATCGGCGAGTGGTTCCCGAAATCCGAACGGCCGATCGCCGCCGGCTGGGCTGGCGTCGGCTTCTCTATCGGCGCAATGCTGGCGCCGCCTATCATCTACTTCGCCCACGCTTCCTTCGGCTGGCAGGGCGCGTTTATGTTTACCGGCGTGCTGGCGCTGCTGTGGGTCGTGCTGTGGTGGGCGTTCTACCAGAGCCCGGAAAAACACCCGAATCTCAGCCAAAGCGAGCTGGAGTACATCAAGCAGGACAACGAAGCGCCGCCGGTGAAGCTGCCCTTTTTTACCGCGCTAAAAACCGTCTCGAAGAACAAACGTTTCTACGGTATCGCCATCCCCGCTTTTATGGCCGAGCCCGCCTGGGCGGTGCTGAGCTTCTGGGTGCCGCTGTACCTGGCGAAAGAGCACGGTATGGATCTTAAGCAGATAGCGATGTTCGCCTGGCTGCCGTTCCTCGCCGCCGATCTTGGCAGCGTGGTCAGCGGCTACCTCACCCGCCTGTACGTCCGTTGGTTCGGCTGTACGCGAGTCAACTCGGTCATCGCCAGTTCCGTTACCGGCGCGTTTCTGATGATCTCGCTGGCGCTGGTCGCTATTACCCGCGATCCCTATATCACCATCATCCTGATCTCCATTGGCGGTTTCGGCCACCAGATCATCTCCTGCATGCTCAGCGCGCTGGTGGTGGAGTCTTTCGACAAGGGACAAATGGCGACGGTCAACGGTATGCGCGGTTCCGCGGCATGGATCGCCAGCTTCCTGTTCTCATTATTAATCGGGGTGACCGCCGACAAAATCGGCTTCAACCCGCTGTTTATCGCCATGGGGTTCTTTGACCTGATTGGCGCCGTTTTCCTGGTGGCATTTATTGCTGAACGTCGCGCCAAGCGCGCCTGAGAGTGGATGTAAAATATGAAGACGTTGAAACACTGGAGTTTGCACCAACAGCTGGAGCATCACGTTGAATTGACCGTTGATGGTCAGCACACTTTGTGTCTGTACGTGCTGGAAGAGAATTTATTCCGCGTCCTGCTGAAGCGCCAGGGCCAACTGGCGCTGGATCGCACCTGGAGTATCGCCCCGCAGCAGGATGTGCCGTGGGAAGGCCGCGCGCGGGATGACCTCAGCGGTTTTAGCCTCCCGGCCTGGCAGATGACCAAAGAAGATGACGCGCTGACCATCGCCACCAGCCAGCTGCGCGTCACCGTCCACCAGCCGCTTTGGCTGGAGTGGAGCTATCGCGACGACGCCGGCGAGTGGCAGACGCTCGCCAATGACCGCCCAACCAGCGCCTATCTGGCAAATGCCCACGGGGATGGCGTCGCCCATTATCTCAGCCGTCGTAAAGATGAGCGTTTCTATGGTCTGGGTGAAAAGGCCGGCGACCTGCAGCGTAACGGTAAGCGCTACGAAATGCGTAACCTCGATGCCATGGGCTACAACGCCGTCAGCACAGACCCGCTGTATAAACATATTCCGTTTACCATCACGCAGCGCAGCGATATCAGCTACGGCCTGTTCTATGACAACCTGAGCAGCTGCTGGCTGGATCTGGGTAACGAAATCGACAACTACCACACCGCCTATCGCCGCTGGCAGGCGGAAGCCGGCGACATCGATTATTACCTGTTTACCGGTAAGCAAGTGCTGGATGTGACCAAGGCGTTCGTCCGTCTGACCGGTAAAACCCTCTTTGGGCCAAAATGGAGCCTCGGCTACAGCGGTTCGACGATGCACTATACTGACGCGCCGGATGCGCAAAATCAGCTGATGAATTTTATCCGCCTGTGCGAGCAGCATGCGATCCCCTGTGATTCGTTCCAGCTCTCTTCCGGCTATACCTCAATCAACGGCAAGCGCTACGTCTTTAACTGGAACTACGACAAGGTGCCGCAGCCAAAAGTGATGAGCCAGTCGTTCCACGATGCCGGGCTGAAACTGGCTGCCAATATCAAACCGTGCCTGCTGCAGGATCACCCGCGCTATGGCGAAGTGGCGGAACGCGGCCTGTTTATTCGCGATTCGCAAACCGATACGCCGGAGCGCTCCAGCTTCTGGGACGATGAAGGTTCGCATCTCGACTTCACCAACCCGCACACCGTGGCCTGGTGGCAGGAAGGCGTAACCACCCAGCTACTGGAGATGGGTATCGATTCGACCTGGAACGATAATAACGAATATGAGGTATGGGACGGCGAAGCCCGCTGCTACGGTTTTGGCCGCGAAATCGCCATTAAGCATATTCGTCCGGTGATGCCGCTATTGATGATGCGCGCCTCGCTGGAAGCGCAGCAGCGCTTTGCGCCGCAAAAGCGCCCGTATCTGATCTCCCGCTCCGGCTGCGCCGGGATGCAGCGCTACGTACAGACCTGGAGCGGCGACAACCGCACCAACTGGGATACGCTGCGCTATAACACCCGTATGGGATTAGGGATGAGTCTCTCCGGGTTGTTTAACGTCGGCCATGACGTCGGCGGTTTCTCCGGCGATAAACCCGAGCCAGAACTGTTCGTTCGCTGGGTGCAAAACGGCGTGATGCATCCGCGCTTTACCATTCACTCGTGGAATGACGATCAGACGGTCAATGAACCCTGGATGTACCCGGAAATCACCCCGGCGATCCGCTCAGCCATCGAGCTGCGCTACCGTCTACTGCCCTATTTGTACACCCTGTTATGGCAGGCGCATGCCGATGACGAACCCATGCTGCGCCCGACCTTCCTCGATCACCAGCACGATACCCAGACCTTCGCCGAGTGTGATGACTTCATGCTGGGGCGCGATCTACTGGTAGCAAGCGTGGTCGAGCCCGGCGCCCGTCAGCGCCAGCTGTGGCTGCCCGATAATCAGGACGGCTGGTACGATTTTTACAGCCACCAGTGGTTTGCCGGCGGTCAGTGGGTAACGCTGGACGCGCCGCTGGAAAAACTGCCGCTGCTGGTCCGCGCCGGCGCCGGTCTGCCGCTCAGTGAACGTATCAGCCACGTCGATGCGCAAAAAGACGATCGTCGCGAACTGCAGTTGTTCCCGCTGAAAGGTACCGGCTCAACCCGCGGTCTGTTGTTTGAAGACGACGGTGAAAGCTGGGGCTATAAAGAAGGTGATGCGCTATGGCTGGAGTGGGAAATGACCTGCAGCGCCAACAGCATAAACCTGAATATCAATGCTCGCGGCAACTATCGCCCGGCGTGGAAAGCGCTGAAGCTGTCATTACCGGCGGGAGAAAAACGGCAACTGCTGGTGAATGGCGTCGAAGGAACGGAGTGGATGCTCTGACCAAGGCCCGCTGAAACCGCCGGTATTGGTGGTCTCAAAATCCCCGGTGGCGCTACCGCTTACCGGGGCTACAACACTGTGCGGTTTGGTCGCCCCGTAGGTCGGGTAAGGCGTTAGCCGCCACCCGACAAAAAACGGCACCGCGGGTAGATACTGCTATCGGTTTGCAACGGTTTTGGTCCGGGAAAAACAGTTGTTTTGTATTAATTCAGAGCCTATTGCGCTCCCGAAATGTCTTCTGCGTTATGGCTCGCATGGCGCAGGGAGCGCACAGAGGGCGGCCAGTCGCCGCCGCCCTCTGTACTCCCGGGCTCTGGCCGCCAAAATCGC
>DWRD01000095.1:0-14585 GCA_022318305.1 Gerosis bhagava
GAATTTAACTTTAACCATTGCAGGATTGTCGCAGATAAAACCAGACTATTCTGGCAGCTGCGGCAACCCGAAATTCTGTGCGTTAACTGCTCCAGATGGCGCTAATGTACGCTTAAAAAATGGTGGAAACAAGATCCATTTTTTTATTAATTTTTAGTTACTTACGACTGTCGTGAATAGGCGACACATTAATTTCATTCGGTAATAAATTCAATTACGGCGACGATGATTTTAAGCAATACCCTGACATTCTGTAGTTATTTGATTTTGGGATTTTTTCTAAAGGCGGGAAGGTGCAGAAATCACTTTCTGCACCCTATCGCGATGAGGTTAGTGGCCGGTCGTCGGCGCGCGCCATTGATGTGGATAACGTGCGGGAACAAAGCGCAAGGTAAGCGCCATTAAGAGGAAAACGCAGATGGCGTGGAATTCCCAGTCTAGCTGGTAGTTTCCGCTCAGGCTGCGCAGCAGCCCTGAAAGCCACGGCGATAAACCGGCGATAATAAAACCGATGCCCTGCATAAACGCCACCAGCCGACCGGCGACGGCAGGTTGCGGTGAATGGTCCAGCGCCAGTACCAGGCACAGCGGGAAGGCGCCGCCCAGTCCTATGCCGCAGCTCACCGCCCACAGCAGCGGCCACTGTTGTGGCCACCAGATGAAACCGCAGAACCCGAGCAACTGCAGCGCCAGCGCCAACATCAGCAGCTTACGGCGATCTTCGTGGCGAGCGAGCATCGGTAGTAACAGCGCGCCGGCGGTTTGGCCGACGGTCATCAATGCCAGAAGCGTGCCGCTAAACTGAGCGCTGTGGCCAAGCTGCATATAATAGGGCGGTAACCAGGCAATCAGGCTGGCGTAGCCGCCATTGATCAGCCCGAAATAAAGGCCAAGCGTCCAGGCCCGATGGTGACGAAAGACCGACGGCGCGGCTTGCGCCGATGCGGCAACCGGCGCGGCGGGCAGCATTTTGCTGATCGGCAACCAGCCAATGAGCGCAGCCAGGGCCGGTAGCGTCCACCATGCCAGCGCGTGGTGCCAGAGCGCGCTTTGCTGCGCAAGCCAGGGGGTGAGCGCGGCGCCAAGGCCGCCTCCGCCCATCAACGCCGCTGACCACAATCCCATCACCTGCGGCGTGCGGCGATGAAAAAGACGCTTGATGACGCTGGGAATAATCGCCTGAATCACGCCGATGCCAATCCCGCCGAGCAGCGCGCTACTAAGCAGCAGGCCGCTTTGCGGCGCCAGCTCGCGCAGGAGCGCGCCAATGCCAATCGCCAGCAGACTTAACGCAATACTGCGGTTTTCGCTAACGTGGCGGTTAATCCATCCGCCAGCGAGCGCCAGCACCCCCATCGCGATGACCGGAAGCGCGGTCAACAGTGAAACCAGGGTAAAGCTCATACCGGTTGCCTGTTGCAGTTGCGGCAGCAATGGACCTATCGAGGTCAGTAGCGGGCGCATATTAATGCCGATCAGTACCAGCACAAATAACGTCAGCGTATTGCGTTGCGTCTGGCTCATTACGCTTTACCCGCCCAGCGCTGATACAGGGCCAGCCCTTCGGGTTGTGGGCAGTGGTGAATGGGGAGTGATTGGTCATCCAATGGCTGCTGCAATTGTTGGTAGATAGCGGCGGTAGAGAGATTGAAGCGCTCGCCATCCTGATTGCTGTTGGCAAAATAGACTTCGCGCACGCCGGTTAAATACATCGCGCTCAGACACATCGGGCAGGGTTGTCCGCTGGCGTAAACCACGCATTCGCGCAATACCTGATTGCCCAGACGTAGAGAAACGTCGCGGATGGCGTTGAGTTCAGCGTGCGCGGTAGGATCGCCGCTCTGGTGCAAGGTATTCACCGCTTCGGCAATGACTTCACCCTGGCGCACGATGACGGCACCGAATGGGCGGCCGCCGTTTTCAACATTTTTGGCAGCAAGCGTAATGGCGCGCTGAAGATAGTTATCATGAGTAGGCATGAGCGGCTCCTGTAGATACTGTTATCGGTTTGCAACTGTTTTGGTCCGGGAAAAACATGTGGTGTTAATTCAGAGCACATTGCGCTCCCCTCCTGCCGGGAACGTCTCAGTGATTTTGAAGCCACCAACACCGGCAGTTTCAGTAACCATGGGGACAGCGGTAGAAATTTTCAGCTCGCCATGGCACGGACCGTAGGCCGGATAAGGCACAGCCGCCATCCGGCTCGAAAGCGGCTTTTTACCCGCGGTTATTGCCAGGCGGCGCTATGCTTGCGCGGGCCTACAGAGCACATGCCGGCGTAGAGGCCGGGTAAAAGAACTCAGTCGGCGGCAGGCTGGAGATTGAACCCTGCTTCAGGGTAGCGAGCTTATGCCATAAGCTAAAAGACTTATTTATGATTGAGTCAATAAGATTTGCTTATGGGTTGCCGAAATACTACTGAGTTCTCTCACGCGAGGATGATTTTTGCCAGACATGCGGTTTATCTACCAGGTATATCCAACGCCAAGGATGCCATACAGTTCTCCGCTGTGCTGGACAATGGGGCTATCGGCAATATCGTCATCATAGCGTTCGTAGTTTGCCGCTACCATAGCGACCCAATGCGGGCTAAAGCGGTAGCTGGTAATGATGGCGACCATTGGCGATACCGTCGTACCGGTATCCCACTGCGGGCGCTCGGGCGTCGCCTCGCCTGCTGAGACGCCGCCAAAATAGTAGTTCGCCATGTTATGGCTACGCACCATCAGCCCCATACCGGGCATCACCAGCAGATTGTCTTTAACAATCGGAAAATCGGCCCATAACAGCAGCTCCTGGCCGTTGCTGCGGCCGCTGATATCGGAACTGATGCGCGCGCTTATCAGCGCGTATGGCGTGATCCAGGTAGCGCCAATACCGCCTTCCAGTTCCCCTTTACGTTCGTCCATTCCCTTGAATGCCGCATCGTCGCTGGGATCTAAATTACCGAAACGCCAGCGCCCATAGCCGTAAAGCGCGATATTGTCATCAAGGTGAAAGTAGTAGCGGGCGCGATCGCCGAGATACATTAACTGGTCGCCAAAATACAATCCTCCGGGAATAAAGTGGGTTTCGTTGTCCTGCTTTTGGTAGCGTGCGGTACCGCTAATGGCGGCGCCGCCGAGAACCCATCCTTTAGGCACCGGGCTATTCGGGTTATCGGCGGAAAAAATGTCGATTGAGCCGAGGTCGACCTCAGCGCTAGCGGAACCGCAATACAAAGCAAGCGTACCGAGAATGGCTATGGGGCATCGGGATAGTTTGAGCATGAGCTTATAGTTGGCGTGAGATGATGAAGTCGATGTGAATCGACCGTGATAAACAATAGAAGATATATAGACGATAGCGAACGCGGTAGGGGGATATTTTTTGTCTTTTATCGTACTTTTTCTGTTTTGCTTTTACTCGGGAAAGCAAAGTGCGCCGGTATCAGCACTATCACTGTAACAGTAGCGGATTATTCGTGTGAATAATCCGCACAAAAATGAGTATCATGAATTGAGAATCAGTTCAGAGAGTGAAGCCATCGAATGATTTTCGTTGGTGACGATGCCTTCTTTTTTTAGTTTTTCCATGATGGATTTAAAAGCGAGCTGTTTACTGCTTTCTGTCGCATTAAGTAGATCGCGGTTAAAGGCGGGATTAGATTGAATGATATAATTAATGAATTCGAGCAGCAGCTTATTTTGTGGCGGCGTGGATGGCTCATTAATGGTTTTTTCATTATATGAATTCATCGCGGCTTCAGAATGTTCCAGCGGACGACTACTGATGGTGTGCTCGTAAATTTTCTCAATTTCTTTACAGGTAATGTACAGCTTGCTTAGCTCAATCGTCGGCTTATCATCATTATCAGGAATGAAATTGCAGTAGATGACGTTTTTAGCCGGAGAGATAATGCTCAGTGAATCTTCTTGTTGAATGTTGTCCGGATTCTCCAGTACATCCATTAGATTTCTTGAATGAGTGTGCCATAAACCAGAAACTGAAACGTTGAGTTTAATTTTGGCGATGGCGCTGTCGTGATTGGCATCAATGACCGACACATTTTCATTCAGGGTGATGATATTGTTTATTTTAGAGTGCTGAGACCAGGGTTTATTGGCTTTGGTAATGTCATCAAAACCACCGTAGCCGTATGACGAGTCGCCAACCCCTTGATTCCTGGTTAAGGCGCTATTGAGAGTGCCGCGATTTTTTTTCAGTTTCAGGCACAGGCTGATAGCGCCGATATCGTGCCAGTGAAGTAAATCTTCCAGTTCGCACTGCAAGAGTTTTTGCGCACGAGCGATAGAGCAATACTCCAGCGGTGGGAGATTGTTCAACTTCCAAATGTTTCTTTCTATCTTATTCATGGCGTTAATTTAATATAAATGTTTTAAATGGTTTGCGTGTTCTGATTAACAGAACGCGAGCGTTTTTATTCGACTACACAATCCTTTTCATGAAAAACTATTCATCAGCGGAATGTGAGTTTATAGTTCATAATATTTATACGGCGGAGGATGGTTAAAATACCCTCTGTAGATAATTATAATCCCTGTTTTATAAATAAGGAATAGAACAATGCTTAATTAACGGTAAGCCGGGTTTGAACTATAATAAATTACTCTAAAACTGAATGCGTTAGATGTTAATGATTGTATCGACAAATAAAAAAGACGCCGCAGCGCCTTTTTATAGTAACCATCGCTGGCACAAATTAGCGGGCGCTCTTCTGGAGAGTAAAACCGCCATCCCCCACCTGCGCCGTGGCATACCACGCCATTAATTCCTCGGTACCCGGCGCGCCTTCGGCTGGCGCCCATGGCGCGGAATCCTGTTCGGCTACCGGCTGATAGCCTCCGTGCTTGACTTCAAAAATGATACCGCCGCGATCGAGCGACAATACCGCATGCCAGGTGCCGGCCGCCATTTCCAGCGCCGTGCATTCTTCTCCTAATACCACGCGGTGGGTCACGGTGCCTTGTTCATCGAAGTTCAGTACTACAAAACGGCCGCTTAACGGCAGCAGCAGCTCAAAAGTATGAGGATGACGGTGAGGACGAATGTAAGTTCCCGGCTCCATGGCAATGGCCAGACGCTGTACCGGATCGCTGAGTTCCGGATGGAAGTTACGATGCGCCCGTAGGCGGGGTGAGACCGCGGCGGCCGCGCTCTGTTGTTGCATATCACTGATAGTGATTTGTTTCATGTATACCGCCTGCAAAAAAAGATGACTCAGGGCTTACGCCGGTTTGCATGACTAAGGTGGAGTTGAGCAATCTGCGCTACGAAGCGCAGATTGCTCTCCCGGTTGCCTGATTATGCACATTTAACGCCATTAGCATAGGGTGATTTATCTATTTCATATTGATGAATATATTTAAGTGATTTTTTATTTTTTTAGTGGCGTCGCTTAATTTTATCTCATCTCAATCATTATTCTTTTATTGTTGGCGAAGGTGTGTAGCATAAAAATAGGGGGGAAATAGCAACATACCTGAGCGTTTCTTACAGAGGGAAACATAGTTGAGTATGCAATCTATAAGTGACTGGGTAAGCAAGCTTGAGCCGCTTTGTGCCGAAATAGAAACGGCGTATCTTGATTTTATTATTGACCAGAGCGGTCTCGATTATTCCATTATCCCGGCACTTGAGGAGTTTTCTCCCCCTCTTCAATGGCAGTCCCTTTACCTTGGTCTGCCGGAGGAATCTCTGCCCGAAATGGCGCCGCTCCTGATTCGTATCGCACTTAATGCCCCGCTACAGCGGCAGTGGTTTATCGAACTGGCGTATAAAACGCAAACCAGAACGCCATTACTGGCAATAGGGTCGCAGTGGGCTTTCTCCACGCTAGCCGAATGGCTAACTGACTGCGTTGATGCAACGCATGAGGGGCGATCAGGCCTTTTTCGCTACTTTGACGCTCGTCTATTTCCGTGGCTATTTTCCGATATTCTGCAACCCGAGCAGCAAGCGCAGCTACGTCGTCCCGCACTCTTCTGGAGCTGGCTGGATCTTGATGCCAGGCCGGCACTATTGATCGGTCACGGCGCTCCGCTTGGGCGTGGTGAAAAATGCCAGAAAATCGCTTTCAGTGATGAGCAATTCGAAGTGATGATGTGTCTTTGCGACGTTAGGTTATTTCTTCGCCATCGAAGTCTGCCGGACAGCTTGTTCAGCTCCCAAGAAGAACGCTTTTCAGCCTGCTTTCGGGCGATGTTGGATGCGACAAAAAATGGAATTTTGCTGGACAACGATCGCGAGGAATGGGTGATGAATACCCTGGTGGAACGGCACTCTCTTGCAGAATGAAAACCAAATCATGACTCACATGCCTCGTTATTGATAAAGGAATATTCCATGAACCTAACATTTCCGCGCGTGATACTGGTGGCATTGCTGCTGACTGTCGCCAGCCAGGGGGCGCTGGCGGGAACCATTAAAGCCATCAATCATACCCGTTGGGCGATTAACGCTTTCAGCGTCGATGGCCAGTCGGGAATAGACATTATCGGGCCGTATCAGGGGGGCGGCGGTGGATGCTGTTACCAGGTACCTGCGAAATGGAGACCAGGGATGACGGTAAAGGTGAACTGGGAAACGGGGGTGGCTTTTGCCAGCGATGTTCCTGATATCCCAGAGCCAGAACGGCCTGATACCTCTAGAATGAGTGAAAAAGAATATTATCAGGCGTGGCAAAGTTATTCAGATGAAATACAAGAGTGGTATAAAAAAATCAATGCATTAGGTGGACATCATTCATTTTTATACTGTTACTGCACAAATACAGCGTACGGGCATTCGTTTGTGATGAACGTGACCTTTTCGCACACTCTCAGCCCCAGTGCCCTGAACGGGCAGGGCAGGGTTAAGAAGTTGATAGACGCATTACCTGCGAGTGACGGGAAAGGGCGCTGGAGCTGTTGCTGGCGGAGAGCTGCCCGGGGACTGACAACGCGAGGGCTCCTGCCAGTCCCCGGCGTTACTGTCTGCTGTACATATTTTTCAGTAGAGGAAGATATATAAGTTAATATATTCAATTAATTATAATTTCACCTCATCACGCTCCCCTCACTTTTATCTGACGTAAAAATTTTAATTTATTATTAATCAATTGGTTATGTCTATATGGTGTGACTTCGGTGCAAGTCAGAACTGAAAGATACTGAAATTCCTTTCAATTTTTTCAGTGGGCGCTCCCTCTCTCGTCACCAGCTATCGCGCGGCCTGGCCTGTCTACCTGAACAAAATCAAAACTGAAAAACTTTTGTGATCGGAATACCGCAGGCGGGTGCGGTGTAGTGCGATTTTGGTCTACAACAGGTTTATGTACTTAAGTAGCCCTGTCATTCAAGAAAGGTTGGTTAGTCCATGAAAGTTCGGTTTCGATAGACTTTATCTATATGTCAATAAAATGTGCAGATGCCATTGACAAAGAATAGTTGAGGAGCAATTATTAGACAATATTAAAAATAATTAACTAAGTCAGTCAATACATTGAATATACAACTTAATTTAAGAGGGTTTTTAAATGGCTACAGTTGTTTCTATGATTAATATGAAAGGTGGAGTGGGAAAAACTACGTTGACGTTTAATATGGCTTGGTATTCTGCATGGATACGTAATCTTAGAGTTTTAGCTATTGATTTAGATCCACAAGCAAATTTGAGTCAATATTTAATGGGTGCAGAAAAATATCTGGATTTTTTGAATAAACAAAATAAAACAGTGGTGGATATATTTGAACAATATTCTGCACCCGATAGATTAACAGGCTCTCCTGTTATAATAAATCCTGATGATATGATTCATGAGTTTAAAGATTGGCAAGATGAAAGTTGCATTCATTTGGTCGCCTCTCGACTAGAGCTTGCATGGACTCTAAAAAACCCAACAGAAAAAGCTAGCCTTCTTCCTCAGTTTATAGCAAAAGTTGCAGATAGATATGATCTAATACTTATTGATTGCGCACCTACTGAATCTATTCTTACTACAGCAGCCTATCTTTCCAGTCGTTATATTTTTGTTCCTGTTAAACCTGAGTTTCTTGCAACAATTGGTCTTCCATTGTTAGCTCGTTCTATGAGTGAGTTTAAACAAAGGAATACTCAGCAAAGTTTAGACATGGCAGGAATTGTTTTTAATGACTCTAAAAGAACAGGAACTACTCCTGAGCATTTAGAGTCGATACGAAACGTCAATAAACTTGCTGGTGATTTTGGTTGGCCAGTTTTGAGTAATCAAGCCTATCATTCCGATTCCTATCCAACGGGTTCTCGAGATGGTAGCCCAATTTTTAGAACTAAATATGCAAGAGATTATGTGAAAGATGAGTTTCATCTGGTTGCAGAAGAGTTCTTGGATGGAGTTGGATTATGATAAGTAAGAAAGAAAAAATTGCGTTACTACATATGCTGGCTATAAAAGAAAGCTTAACAAGTACGGAGTTTAACAATGTACTTAGGGAAGTCCAAAAACTTTCATTTGACTCGTTTTTTTCCATGAAAGTGAATGAGGTTAATAGGACTTCGTCTATAATTACAAAAACAAGTAGTACTTCACCATTGAAGCCAAAAAGTTTTGATTTTATTTTGAGAAGTCTCAGGGTTCAAGATCCTGAAAAGTATGAATTACTCCAGCAGCTTAAGTTGAATTTGCGGTCCGGTGCTGTACTTAAAAACTTCAGTGATATTAAAGACCTTCTGGCAAAACTTGATCAAGCTAGTTTGATTACTAGCAGTAAAGCCTCAACAATAAGTAATTTATTAATCTATCTTTCTAAGAAAAAATCTAATGAGATAAGAGATATTATAAAGAATCATATTCGTCCAAATGTGACTCATGATGATAAAGGTTTCAATGAGTTAGCGAATTATATAATTGATCCTACTAAGAAATAGGTGAAAAATTTACTGTCATTGTATATTTTTTCACAATGACAGTAAGATTTAACCCATAAAGCATAGGGTGGCGTTTATGAGGGTGGTTTATTAATGATTTGATTTTATTTTAAGTATGTTTTATGTTTAATGTTTAATGTGTTATATTGGTGATTTATTCCTGTTGTCGGAGTGCTATTAGGTTTGCTTTACATTTTTATAAACGAATTTTTTTTGGGTGTCATTAGGGTTCGTAAATATACAGAGAATAGCAACTATTATTGCTGATTTTAATTTTACAATACTGGTTTTTTTAGCAACTATCGCTGCATTTATGTTTTCATTACAAAAATATGCTTTTTTGGACGTTGGATTAATGATGGTGGCGCAGATGCGTTTTTTGTACCTTATAACGCCACAATTGTATGTCTTTTTATTACATTTTCTTTGGGTTTAATTGTATTCAATAATGTGGGGGCTGCTTTAGCATTCAAACTGATGTTGATGTTTGCAATAGATAACATTATTCAAACAATGATATTGGCTTTGGTTATTAGTGGTAAGGTCGTGTTGGATAAAAAAGATAACTAAAAGAACTATGAATTTTTAATTATATTATCACTATACCACTGTAACATGCCTCTTCTACCCTCAACATAGTTTGCATGATTATAAATCCCTCTAATAGAATTCTTATCAACATGCGCAAGTTGCATTTCAATCCAGGCGCTTTCAAAACCATGTTCATGCAAAATAGTACTCATGGTATGCCTGAAGCCGTGACCCGACCATTATAGCCCAGTAGTTTTATCACTTTGTTGATACTGGCTTCGCTCATTGGTTTCCTGACGTCGTTTCGTCCAGGAAATATGAGGCTGTAATTCCCAGTTATTTCTTGCAGCTTTTTCAGGATGCTGATCGCCTGAGTAGATAATGGAGCCAGATGGGGGCGGCGTTTCTTCATCCGTTCTTTGGGGATCTCCCATAAGGCATTATCTAAATCAAATTCAGCCCATTCTGCTGCACGCAGTTCAATTGTGCGCACTCCGGTTAGCATCAACAGCTGCGTAGCGTATTTGGTGACTAAACTGCCCTGATAGTTATCTAGAGCATTGACGAACTCGTGCAACTCGCTTTCAGTCAGGAACGGGAAGTGTTGAGTTTTAGGTTTGTTGAGTGCGATAGCTAAATCGGGTGCAAAATTATACTTTGCTCTACCAGTGGCAACAGCATAACGAAGCACTTCACCACAACTGCGGCGGATCTTGCTGGTTTGCTCTAGCGCACCTCTTTTCTCTATTTTTTGCAGTACGGTTAGCAGCTCTAGTGGTTCAATCCGCTCAATAGGGCGTTGGCCGATAAAAGGAAAAATATCCTTTTCCATGCAGTTGAGAACCTCTTTTGCATACCCCTCTGACTAGGTGGCTTTTTTCGATGAGTGCCATTCTCTGGCCACAGACTCAAAGCTGTTCTCATGCGCGAACTGCAAAGCAATCTTATCTGCCTTTCTGGCTTCACTTTGGTTGAACCCTTTGGCTAACATCGAACGCGCTTCATCACGTTTAGCACGTGCTTGTGCCAACGACACATCGCTATATACTCCGAAGGAAATCATCTTAGGCTTACCAGCAAAGCGATATCGAAAACGCCAGCCTTTACTGCCCGCTGTGTCGATGAGGAGCGATAGCCCCATACCATCGTTAAGCGTATAGGGTTTATCCTTCGGTTTTGCTCTTTTTATTTGGATGTCAGATAGCAGCATGTGTATAGAAAAAAGATCGAACTCAGTTATACACAATGTTATACGCAAA
This sequence comes from Gerosis bhagava, assembly GCA_022318305.1. Taxonomy (NCBI): domain Eukaryota; kingdom Metazoa; phylum Arthropoda; class Insecta; order Lepidoptera; family Hesperiidae; genus Gerosis; species Gerosis bhagava. The sequence continues at coordinate 10,677 of DWRD01000095.1, forward strand.
GATGTATAGATTCTATTAGAAATAATGGCACTTTACTGGACGAATAAAATAAGTTGTTTGGATTTAAATCAATCCCTTATGTACTGCGTTGGATTTTTGAGAAGTGTTTATGGTGTCCCCTGCAGGAATCGAACCTGCAACTAGCCCTTAGGAGGGGCTCGTTATATCCATTTAACTAAGGGGACAAGGCGGCGGGATTATAGCGTTTTTTCCGCCGCCCGTTAAGCGCATTGCGATTAATTGCTTAATTTGCAGCCGTTTAGCCCTTTTTATCTGCTTCGGCCTTCGCTTTGGCTTTCTGTTCCTGGGTCATGTCGTTGCGAATCTGGGCGTGGCTTAGCAGGGCGAAGATAAAGGTGCCGCCGCAGATGTTGCCGGCGAGCGTCGGCAGCGCGAAGGGCCAGATGAACTCTTGCCAGGGCAGGGCGCCGCTGAAAATCAGATAGAAAATTTCCACACTGCCGACGACGATATGCGTGGTGTCCGCCAGTGCAATGAGCCAGGTCATCAGGATGATGACGATGACTTTCGCCGAACCAGCGGCCGGGAACATCCAGACCATTGTCGCCACCAGCCAGCCGGAAATAATCGCATTGGCGAACATCTCGCCAGGCGTATTCTCCATGACTTTCTGGCTGATGCTGTGAAACGCCTCACGAGTGGCGTCATCGAAAATCGGCATGATATTAAACGCCCAGGCGGCGATAGCGCCACCCAATAAATTACCTAATAACACCACGCCCCACAGGCGTAGCAATAGCGCAATATTACCGGCGCTGGGTTTATGCATAATCGGCAGCACGGCGGTAACGGTATTTTCCGTAAACAGCTGCTGACGGGCGAGAATGACGATAATAAAGCCGAAGGTGTAACCCAAATTCTCCAGCAGATAACCGCCGGGCAGGGCGTTGAGGTGAACATGAAAAATTCCCTTGGCCACCAGCGAAGCGCTAATTGATAAGCCGGCGGCAATCGCTGACCACAGTAGCGCCATGGCATCGCGCTCGAGCTCCTTTTCTCCCTCCTGGCGAATCACCTCATGGGTGGCCATTGCCTGCGAAGGCAGACGCTCCTCATCCACTTCTATTTTCTCGCCATGTTGCTTCTCTTCGCTTTCAACTTCTCGTTCATCGCTATCATGTGTGCCGGTGGCGCTATTTTGTCGGGTCATGGCTGCTCTCCCTTTGTATTTGTTACTAAGCGTAGAGAGAAATCAGCGCGGCGGCACAGGATATGCTCCTAAATTCAGCGCAATGGCAAGAATAGCAATACGAATATTGCAAAATATGTATAGAATCGGGAAGCTACATTGATGCCAAAGAAGGCTATGCTGAAAGCAGCTACCCAACGATAAAATGCTAATGGGGGCGCCGTCCCGGATGCCTCCAGCGATAGCCAGAATTAACAGGGAGAAACCTATGAATTATCGCCTGTCGGCGCTTGCGCTTGGCGCCACATTGCTGGTGGGATGCGCCAGTTCCAGCACTGACGATCGGTCGCAGGGGCGTTCAGATCCGCTTGAAGGGTTTAACCGTACCATGTTCAACTTCAACTTTAATGTGGTTGATCCTTATGTACTGCGCCCCGTTGCCGTCGCCTGGCGTGATTATGTGCCGCAACCGGCGCGTAATGGTTTAAGCAACTTCACCAGCAACCTTGAAGAACCGGCGGTAATGGTCAACTCCTTCCTGCAGGGCGATCCCTATAAAGGCATGGTGCATTTCACTCGCTTCTTCCTTAACACTATTCTTGGGATGGGCGGCTTGATCGACGTGGCCGGTATGGCGAACCCGCAGCTGCAGCGCGTTGAACCGCATCGTTTCGGTAGCACGCTGGGCCACTACGGCGTGGGCTACGGCCCGTACGTACAGTTACCGTTCTATGGCAGTTTCACCCTGCGTGATGAGGGCGGCGACATGGCCGATGGCCTGTATCCGGTACTCTCCTGGCTGACCTGGCCGATGTCTATCGGTAAATGGGCGGTAGAAGGGATTGAAACTCGCGCTCAGCTGCTGGATTCCGATGGCCTGCTGCGCCAGTCTTCCGATCCGTACATCTTGATGCGTGAAGCCTACTTCCAGCGGCACGATTTTATCGCTAACGGCGGTAAGCTGACGCCGGCAGACAACCCGAACGCGCAGGCGATTCAGGATGAGCTGAAAGATATCGATTCGCAGTAATCCACGCGATTCATAAAAGAAAAAGGGTGAACATGATGTTCACCCTTTTTTTATATTGTTGGCTTATCAGAAGCGGTAGTTGAAGTTCGCGCCGTACAGCCAGGCGGTACCTTCAGAACGGAAGGTGTAAGGACCTTCTTTAATTTCTACGTGCTGACCGTGCATGTAAGAGACGCCGACATCCACTGAAGCATCTTTATTGAACGCGTAGGTGGTACCGGCGCTCAGCCACAGGCGATCCTGATCCGGGATAGAGATGGAGCGGGTGCCAGCCGGAATCGGGCTATCATCGAAGGCGATACCGGTACGGAAGGTCCAGTTATCGTCATAATAATAGGTGGTACCCAGCGCGATGCGATAAGCATCTTTAAAGCCTTCATCTTTATAGAACAGCGTCTGACCATTGCTGCCGGTGGCCTTCAGCTCCTGGAATTGGCTCCAGCTGGTGTAGGTCAGGCTATAGTGCACTGCCCACTGCGGCGCGACGCGGTTATAACCCGACAGCTCCCACATTTCTGGCAGATTGAGAGTCAGCGCGCCGTTAGTGGTACGGCCATCAGTACCGGCCGGTAGACCGAAGTTGCCGAGGATCTGGTTATACGCGGACGGCAGATCGCTCTTATAGTTGCCATCAAAGTCGATTTTAACTTCAGAGCGGTAGGTGAAACCGTAGCGGTTGTTTTTGTCCAGCTCATACAGGATACCGGCGTTCCAGCCGAAGCCCCATTCGTTGCCGTTCAAATGCGCAATCTGAGTGTCTGCAGGGATCTGGGAGACCCGGCCCGCTAGCGCTGGAGGCAGCTTGCCGGAACCGGCAACGATTTGTCCTAAATCACCTGCGTAGCGTTCGATTTTCGCTTTCGCATACACCGCATCAAACCCTAAACCAAAGCTCCAGTTGCTGTTCAGGCGATAGGCGCCGCTTAAATTGAGGTTAACGGTGGTGAGATCGGTTTTGCCACCCATACTGCCGGCAGCATAGTCATCAGCAAACTCAGTCGCGAGACCATAGTTAGAGGTAATAGATGCACCCCAACCAAACTGCTCGTTTATTGGCGAAACAAAGTGGAAGTTTGGTACCCATGCCGTTGGGGCAATATTGTCTGCATTCAGACTTTTACCGGTAGGCGAGGTACCAGAAACATTAACGTCCGGGTCGACGAAGACGGCGCCTGCCGACATCGTCGGGCGGTCAAACATCATGATTAACGCGGGGTTACGGCTGGCGTTGCCCGCATCGTCAGCGATTGCCCCTTCACCGGAATAGGCACGACCAAGACCGGAAGAGGAGAATTCATTTAACTGGAATCCTGCGGACCAGGCTTGGGTTGAAACAAGTGCTACAGCCACTGCAAGGGCAGATTGGGTAAAGCGGGTTTTCTGGCTCATGCCCATAACCTCATTGAGTTATTTTTATTTAAACTATGTTACATGCCGTAACAGAAGCGCGAAGTGTAGGGTCTGCTTTACGACAGAGAAATCAGACCAGTGGCCTGAGTATAGGTCTGACCAGATGAGTTGTTGCAAGTTTGTTTATGAGATTTTTCAATTGTGATAACAGAAACGCGATCCAGCTGGCAAAATTGCCCCGGTGCGTCATGCCCAAAGTGGGGCATTTTTGTTTTGGATCATTTTTAAGTGTGATTTCTGTCACTTAACCGTTTTCTTGCTATTAACAACTGGAGGGCGGCCGGGGGCGGGCGTAAAATAGGCGCATTATTTGTCTGGC